>OX457044.1:16628484-16640984 GCA_949752735.1 Lumbricus terrestris
CTCTAGGAGTGCTCATTGCTTCCTAAGCAATCTACTCTGCTGTTCAATGGCGGCGCTACCATCGGTCATGGCAAGTATTTGACCTTCATATTTGACTCTTGACCTGCCAAAAATTCATTGGAATGTTTAATATCTTCTTTACATTCAATTTTCTTTACCTGCCGAATAACTTTCATGACAAAGAAGCGACCTGAAGAAATTACATGGCTGCTGTTATTAGCCTACATTACCGAAAAAATTGAAAAATTTTCACAGAAAACTGTCAGTCGGTTGCGAAGTTATCACATTTTATACGGTGGTACATTTTTTTTGAGCCACCCTATATATGCTATGAATCGTTTCTGTATGAAATGTTTCTGCGTTATACTGTTTTGTGTCTTTTGTCTCGTGAATCATTTTCACTCGTGTTATTCGACTACTTTGTCAGAAAATCTGCTTCTTAAGCTGCAATGTCTTTGTCTAGACATTGTATTGCGGTTTTCTTTCGTCCGAGCATTACTTACTTATTTACTATTGTAGTCATTGACGCCTGTCTCGCAGGTGCAAATGCACAATGCGTCGTCAAACGAGGTCAAACCAAAACGCAGATGGAACAAGGTCTTCATCCAAACTAGTCCTTGAAAATAGAGATAAACAGACAGACAGACAGACAGACAGACAGGCAGACAGGCAGGCAGGCAGGCAGCAGACAGGCAGGCAGAGACAGTCACAGGGAGCAGGCATCTATTACATATAATATGTAATATATAATATGTAATATTATTACATGTACTTATTACATATTATACATCTCACTACATCACATATTTTGGTAAGCAGTTTTTAAAAGATAACGATATAATAATAATATTCAACCTTCATCGAATGCCTCCGCAATATCTGGAATATAAAATCCGTTTGTGAAGGTGAGGCACGGAAGCAAATAGACGCGCACACATGGACACACAGACACACACACGGGCAGACATTTAGACAGACAGACACGCGTGGTCGGACCAGAAAAATCGGACTGTATTATTATTATACGTAGATGCTGATGCATTGCAGCGATCGCGTATTATTGCAATTCGCAGAAGCGGAACAGATGTTGAAAAGCGATGCAATTGTCGGTATAGATGCAATCCGAGATCCTGCTTAATGAAAAACCATGCAGACTTGCATCGTCATCATCATTATCATCATCATCATCATCATCATCATCATCATCATCATCGTCGTCGTCGTCGTCGTCATCATCAACATCAGCAGCAGTGGCATCGTCGGTCCCAAAAAAGAGACGACCACTAAACTCGGAATTGGTCCAGTCCTTGGCCAAATATTGGACAGAAATGTTTCAATAACTGAGGAAAAGTCGCCGTAAAAGAGTTCATAAATAAGCAGAACGATCGCTAAACACACTCAGAACGACTCAGCCTACACGTAGCTTAGGCCTATACACATAGGAACACAATTACACCAGTGATATGCATATTTCCCTCTCCTGATTCTCAGCAGAGAACGATTTTCGTCGACCGTGATAATTGGTCGACTTCGTTCTTACTCGCTCTAATTATTACTATTTCGAAATGTCACAAATTGCTGAATTAATTGGAGGTTTTAAACGTGCCGCTGTGTAATGTGCAAGACAATGTAATTATTGTTTAGATTGCTCATAAGTCTTAGGGTGCCTCTCTGACCTGATTACGACTGACAGCTTTGTTGCAACATCCATATTTGTATATACACATATATATATATATATATATATATATATATATATATATATATATATATATATATACAAAATACAAAATATTGTAGATTCATGTTACTTGACGAATAATGCCTTAATAAATTCAATTTTTTTGTCTGCTGAATAACACGATGAACTATCTATCAAAGACATTCTTCTTAATAGATTAGACTGTCATAGATTAGTGTTGGAAAAGATAAATAATAAATTTGATTGCTTTGATTTGGTTTGACATCGAACTGAACTAATTAAAGCGACTGATAATTCCACAGACTAAATTTTAAAAACCAGTGTCTGCAAGAGCGGATTTCTGACAGAAAGAACTCATTTGTCAAAGTGTGACGTGAACTTGTCTTGACTGTGAAGTGTTACTGCAATAAGTAGTACGATTTTTAGAGATTGACAGCGCTTAAAGTGCAACAAAAGAAGTGCCTGGACGCTCCTTGGCTTTCCAGTGTGTGTGATGGCGAAGTAAGTGGCAGGTCGGAGTTCAGATTTGATTTGATAAGTGCCTGGACGCCGTTCATGACCGTTCAGGGCTCCAGGCACACGTTAATCCCTGATGCCGTTGTTATCTTCCCGCTCTTTTCGAACTTATTTATCTATTTCTAAAGCGCCCCTCAAGCTCGAGATCACTACTCAGTGGCACTCCCGACTACAGCGCAGACACTGAATCGGAGTTTCACACCGAAGCGCCCGAGCAGTTGTAGGGCCGTCCAGTGGCAGCGCCAGGGTTTCAGTTTGGGGGGGGCCAAATTTGCGGCGAAAATTTTCCGATTTCAGTCGCCAAAATTTCTGATGACCTTTTTCCATTTCGCCCGTCAATATTTCTGATGATTTTTAATTTCTTAATTTTTTTAGTCATTTGGACGAAATCTTGGAAAACTGGAAATTTTCCGTGACCGCCAGGCTGTCTGCCAAACCTCGTGCTTGCCTTTACGGTTATTTGGGGGGGGGGGGCGGGGGGCTAAAAGGGTTAATCGTTTTTCTACATGGGAAAAAATGAATGACCTTTTTAGTGGGGGGCTTAGCTCCCCTAGCGCCGCTACTGGGGTCGTCCATCTGAAATGACCTCTCTTCAAATCTGCACTTATTAATCCTACCAGTAAAACCTTTCGTCTTAAATCTCTCAAGTCTCAAGTCTTTTTTCTTTCGCCGTGGCTGGGCTGGGAGCGTCTCTGAGTAAATTTCTTAAAGGGGCGCTATATAAATTCCGAGAATGAATGAATTAACACGGCAACGTCCTAATCCAATAAATATTTCTCTATCGCGAGTGACGTCATCGTCCTTCTCTTGCCTGCGCTGTTACGTCATTTTGTGAAAGAGAGACAGACAGAGAGAATGCTCTACTTGCTTTATATTTTCGAGAGCAAATTTTAAGAGATTCTCTTGTGCTAGTATTGCGATGTGAGAGTACCGGTATTAGGCTAATTGCGTCGGTTAATTGCGCCGGATGCTGCCTGGCACCAAGCAGAGGAAGACCGGGTCGACCCTGTAGCGTACGGTTGGGAAGCTGCAGAGTAATAAGTCTGCGGAGACGTCCAGAGAAGCAGCTGGCAAGAACCGCGAGACCTTCGTCGCCGAGTGATCTGCGCTGGAGCTGAATCTGCAGCCGTCGTGGTAGATGTTGGAGGAACCGAGTTGCCGGTGGTGGACACCGGAAATAACGAGGAGGAGGGTGAGCGACAGTCGGAGATGATCCTTGTCAACGACGACGTCGACGACGCCTTCTTCACCAAGGTCATTCCCGCCTCAGCCTCCCAATTCCTCCCCGCGACGTGCTGTGAATATGACCATGGGGAGGGGGAGGGGCAGACGACGATGACGATAACGATGACGAGGTTATGTCGACATACGCTTTCGGCATCCCTTCATCCGATTCATTGAGATTTCCTGACGGTGAACGACTACGATGACTCGGATGGTCATGAGGAGGCGGTTTCAGTTGGCTAATTCAGGAGAAGGTCCGTGGCCTCCTCCTTCTCCTCCTCCTCCTCCTCCTCCTCCTCCCCCTCCTTCGTAGCCAGCAGCGAGATTCCTGCATGAAGAGTCCGTCAAGTCATAGTATCGTCTGCAGAGGGAATCGGAAGCACCGAGAAAGAGCTGCTGCTCGATGGTTGACCTGAATTAAGAGACACTGAAATTGACCCGCTTTAAGAGCTTCGAGGATCTGCGACACATCGAAATTGAACTGAACGCTGTAGTAATTAACTGACTTCGTGAAGTTGACTCTCCTTCGAAATGTGTAATCCCTGCTGGAGATGAGACAAATTAGTGTCATCCGTGACAACAGACTGGCATGGGTCAATGCAGACGATTGGTAAGAAAACATTTCATATTAGCCATTCCTTGAGTTTCTTTCACTTTGTGAAATTCGAGGTTTTATTAGTGTTCTACCATTAGACATGCAGGTCCAAAATTCCAACGACACCATTCTTGTCTACTCTGTGCTTTTTTCTTTGATATCTTTATATCCTCGTCCATTTTCTCTGTCCATCAACCAGTCCATCATAATCTTTATTGGTCTTCCTGGTGCTCTCTTTCCCTCCATTCTTCTCTCGAGTACCGTCCTCAAGAGCGAGTCTCCCTCAACATGTGCCCCAGCCAGTTCATCTAGCTGCCTCTTCTGTATTGTACCAATCAGCGATCTTTCTTCTTGCACCAGCTGCAGCACCTCTTCTTTGGTTTTGTAGTCCTTCCAATTATTCAACAGACCTATCTGAATCTTGTAACTGTAATTTTGCAATTTTGTAGCTTCATACGCGAGTTCGAAGCTATGAGGTCGAGAACGCAGACTGTGTGCCCTGTGGACCATTATTGGTCGCGAAACAGTCTAAAATAATAAGGTCACATATCACAGCTCGCAACAGCCTGCATTCAGTGTCATCTATAAGCGCCACAACACTCACCAATAATTACACTGCACAACAAATTTTAACTTTTTTTTGATTTCCTAAAAAACTTCAACTGTTTTATATAGAATTTGGCATGCTGAAAACAGTGGCGTTCTCAGAATTTTTCTATCACGTAAGGTTTTTGAGAAAAATGACATGCAAGTTGTCCACAGAAATGTCCATAGTTGCATACATTTGCAACAGGCCTATAGGTGTAATATAATGTCACTCGACAGCAAATGTAAAACATTCGTCCCAAAATTGTGGGTGCTGATGACAGAGCAATTCAAATCCAAAGAAAATGTCATTTCAGAATGATTGTATCACAAAATTTTGAAAAAAGCAAAATTAAAGTATCATAATTATACCTGGAACGCTCGGTTGCATGTGTAAGCTTACACTGTATCTGAGATTCAGTTAAAGTTTTAGAATGGGCCTAAAATGTTTTGATGTTGATTTTCGTTTGTATTCAGTGTCTGGTGCATCTCGTTTGAGTGTCCAGCAATTATTATAGCTAGGCTATAGTCATCCAACGTTGACGGATTCCAGTTGCCCTGGTAAGGTTTTTCCATTGTCGCAATGTCCTGGTGAAACCTTTCTCCATGTTCATCACTGACTGCACCTAGATTTGCAGGGAAGAAGTCCAAGTGAGAATGCAGGAAGTGAATCTTAAGTGACATGTTGCATTTCATGTCTTTGTATGCTGCAAAAAGTCTGTTAACCAGTTGAATGTAATTTGTTGCTCTGTAATTACCAAGAAAATTCTCCACAACATCCTTGAATGCTTTCCAGGCGATTGTCTCTGGTCTCTCCAACAGATGTTCCAACTGCTTATCATTGGTGATGTGTCTGATCTGTAGATCCGTGCACAAAAATGCCTTCCTTGATCCTGGCATCACTTATTCTTGGGGACTTCTGCGGCAGATGAAGAAAACCTTCACCATCCTTGTGCATGGCTTTTACCAAAACTTTTCATCAGTTCCAGCTTTAAGTGAAGAGAAGGCAGATATATCTTTGTCGGATCGATTTCTGTCCAGTACTTTGTGACAGCAAACTAGAGTCTTGAATCCAGTTGTTCAGCTTTTGCTTTCGACAAACCTAAGTCTAACTGTGTGATGAGATGAGGCTCACCAGACAGACCTACCTACTTGAAAATCCGTATCGCCGTCAGCAGCTGCATATTCGTTCCTGGCTGGATCAATGCAGCATCTTCATCTCCTTTGTCTAAACTCCATTTCTCTGGTGGCTTCGGTATATGAAAACTTTCATTGTGTGGCGCTGGCATCATTGTCGAAAGACGGTCTGGGTATTCAGTTCCTTTTCTTATTCTTGCCCGAGAAACCAGAAACATTAGTGAGACAAAATTAGCAGTCCGTCACATGATCTTTCTGTTCTCGCAAGACAATCGGGATGGCAAACAGCATTGCTTTCGCAGGACCCCGGAGCCAAACTCTAAGATCTACACCACATCTTCCACAACAAATTCCATTCTTTGGCTTTCTCTCCAGCCTTGCAACCAAAGTGTACATCTCATATGCTTTATTGACAAGTCCAGTCATGGTGTGTGTCTCTGAGGCTGACTCATAGCATAGCCTATAATACTCCACAAATGCGGCAAACAGCGTACATGTATCACGCTTGTTGCAACACTGGCGAGATATTTCTGATGCCAACAACCGTTTTAAAATATATTATAGTTTAAAGCTTGTCTAAAAATAAGCTGGCTAACTTGTTTTGCATCTTACATACATGTAGACAAAAGTAAACTTTGGAAATAGACATCAAAATGCAAACAAACTGATGTCAACTTCCTCAGAGGGATATGCAATTATACATGTATGCTGGGAAGCGACTTTAATAGGGTTTAGAACTTTTCCAGGCAGATTCCAACCAGCATTAATGAACATGCAGGTCCAAGTTTATTTATTATACACGACAAACATTATGTAAACTATCCCAAGTTCATACCTGGACATACCTCAGTTACACGAAGCTTATTAAAACGTTATATCTTAAAAACATGAAAATAAATATAAAATTTGAAGATTTCTCAAAAACGTTACGTGATGGGACAATTTCAAGGTGATTTTCGTGATCAGCAGCAAAAACTGCATAAGAAACACCTGAAAGTGTTCAGGAAACCAAATCACTGTTGTGCAGTGTTATTGTCTGGCATCAGAAAGCCCAACCGTTGCATCGTAGAATGAAATCGTTCAAGTTTTGAAAGTAGCCTACGCTAGCTGCAGCTGTTACTAAGCTCTTAATAGCCTCAGCTTAACCTGCTTCTAATCTAATACTTGAACCTGGATGACAATATTTGTCATACCCTATTTTGATAGCCTATATGATACAGGCTATCAAAATAGGATAGACTAGGCCTATAGACCTACCAGTTAAACTCAACTTCAGTTTTTGTCAGCAAGGCGCGAGAGAAATTCAGCCTGTTCGAATTATTTTGTTGCAGACCATAGCGCGATTTGTGTTTGTCAAAACGAACGATCGTCAGCGCAAAAGAACAAGCAGCCGTTCGATAAAAGATGAACGAATGACTGCACAAAGAACATGGTGTCTGATGAAAAAGAACAATTGAGAATGCAAAGAACCTGCTGGAAAAAGAAAGAAACACAGAAAACCTGCACACTGCTAAAATGGAACAATTGACAGCGCAAAAAGCTTTTCTATCTGATTTTAAAAAGACTAATAGGCTATTACCCTCGGCTGCTACTCAAAGGACTGCCGACTAGTGCATTTATTCATTAATTTTATATTGATTCTCTTACATTTATTCCTTTACACTTCCTCTTTTACACTTATTCTTTTACATTAATACTCTTACACTTATTTTTTACATTTACTCCTTTACACTTTTTTACATTGATTTTTACAATTTTTACATTAATACTGTTGCATTTTTTACATTGATACTTTTACACTTTTTTTACATTAATACTTTTACACTCTTTTTTGCATTGATACTTTTATGATTATTTTTTGGCATTATTACTTTTACTCTTATTCTTTTACATTAATACTTTTACACTTATTCTTTTACATTTACACTTCTACTTTTTTATTAATTCTTTTACACTTATTTTTTACATTAATATTTTTACACTTATTCTTTTACATTGATACTTTTACACTTATTCTTTTACACTGATACTTTTACATTTTTTATTAATCCTTTTACACTTATTTTCTATATTGATGTTTTTACACTTATTTTTATATTTATTCATTTACACTTGTTTTTTACATTAATACGTTTACACTCATTCTTTTACATTTATTCTTTTACACTTATTCTTTGCATTAATGTTTCTGCACTTATTTTTATATTTATTCATTTACACTTGTTTTTTACATTAATACTCTTACACTCATTTTTTTACATAAATACTTTTACACTTATTTTTACATTTACTCTTTCACACTTATTCTTTACATTAATACTTTTACACCTATTTTTTTACATTAATTAGGCCTACTTTTAAACTTACCCTTTTGCACAATCAGCTGTATATTGACTTAGCAGCAAGTTTTAGTACACTCTTGTTATGTGGTGTGGACCGCTTCCTCTAGGAATTTATATGCTTAAAGCCTGTTTTTGAACGTCTAATTATATACGACTTCCAAGGGGAGTATATTAGACCTAAATTGAATTATAGGCCTGCCTATTTAATATGAATGCTACAGAATATTTCGATAATTATTCTGTCCATATGTCAGAAGTTGTGACTGCGAATGCTGTAGAATTGTAGTTGTCAATTCACATGGTTTTTTGCGCTAAGCTTAGGCTACATTAGAGTAGGCCTATAAGTAGGCTGAAAGAGCATTTCTAATGCAGGTAGACTAATGCTATAGGCCTAGTCTGCACCAGAAGTGAACATATCTTAGAATCAGTCTCAAATTCCAAAATCTAAATTGATTATTCTAACATTGGAGGTTGATTAGGCCTACCATTATTGCAATAGTCTAATTGTGTCATAAAAAATTCGACGGATGGTAGGGCCTACGCGTTGCTTTCCGTGGGCAAATGAGTGTTTCTGTAAGGTTCCATCACTGCGAAAAGATTGAAAACCACGTGAGCTTTTGTGTGTCGATCGATCCTTAATTGAATTGGAGAAAAGCATTGAATCCATTCTAGCACGCCTTTCGTCAACTGCATCCACGCAGCGGCATTCCAATCTCATCGCCCGATTTTCATTCCGCTGTTGAACGATTTAGCAGACGATAAAGAGATTGGGTAATTGGATTGGTCGAGTCGCGAATCCTTACAAGCCACCGTCCGCACCGTTTTTAGAAGATTGCTCGTACAGGCTAGCAATGATGAATGTGAAACTGTAGCTCAGTTTTCTTTATTTGTTGTCAATATAAATATAGCCTGACCTTCTTGCTCTACTGATCTCTTCTAACCTAACCTCTCTCTTTCTCTGTTTTTGTCTCTTTCCCACTGCCTGCCTGCCTGCCTGACTGCCTGCCTGAAGTAGTCTGCCTCTCAAATATGTCTGTCTCACCCTCTGTGTATGTATCTCTCAGTCTATCTCCATCTGCTACTGCTACTACTACTACTACTACTACTACTACTACTACTACTACTACTACTACTACTACTACTACTACTACTACTACTACTACTACTACTACTACTACTACTACTACTACTACTACTACTACTACTACTACTACTACTACTACTATTATTACTTCTATTACTACTAGTACTGCTGCTGCTACTACTGCTACAACTGCTACTACTACTACTACTACTTCTACTACATCTGCTACTACGACCATGATAACAGACAGTGACTGTGAAGATGATAATGATGATGATAAAATAGTGACAATTTTTATAGCAATAAAATGAAATAATAATAATGGCAATGGTATTAGTAGTAGTATATAGTAGTAGTAGTAGCAGTAGTAGTAGTAGTAGAAGTAGTAGTAGTAGTAGTAGTAGTAGTAGTAGTAGTAGTAGTAGTAGTAGTAGTAGTAGTAGTAGTAGTAGCAGCAGCAGCAGTAGCAGCAGCAGCAGTAGCAGTAGTAGTAGTAGAAGTAGTGGTAGTAGTAGTAGTAGTAGTAGTAGTAGTAGTAGTAGTAGTAGTAGAAGAAGAAAAAGTAGTAGTAGTAGTAGTAGTAGTAGTAGTAGTAGTAGTAGTAGTAGTAGTAGTAGTAGTAGTAGTAGTAGTAGTAGTAGTAGTAGTAGTAGTAGTAGTAGTAGTAGTAGTAGTAGTAGTAGTAGTAGTAGTAGTAGTAGTAGTAGTAGTAGTAGTAGTAGTAGTGGTAGTGGTAGTGGTAGTGGTGGTGGTGGTGGTGGTGGTGGTGGTGGTGGTGGTGGTGGTGGTGGTGGTGGTGGTGGTGGTGGTGGTGGTGGTGGTGGTGGTGGTGGTGGTGGTGGTGGTGGTGGTGGTGGTGGTGGTGGTGGTGGTGGTGGTGGTGGTGGTGGTGGTGGTGGTGGTGGTGGTGGTGGTGGTGGTGGTGGTGGTGGTGGTGGTGGTGGTGGTGGTGGTGGTGGTGGTGGTGGTGGTGGTGGTGGTGGTGGTGGTGGTGGTGGTGGTGGTGGTGGTAGTGGTAGTGGTAGTGGTAGTGGTAGTGGTAGTGGTAGTGGTAGTGGTAGTAGTAGTAGTAGTAGTAGTAGTAGTAGTAGTAGTAGTAGTAGTAGTAGTAGTAGTAGTAGTAGTAGTAGTAGTAGTAGTAGTAGTAGTAGTAGTAGTAGTAGTAGTAGTAGTAGTAGTAGTAGTAGTAGTAGTAGTAGTAGTAGTAGTAGTAGTAGTAGTAGTAGTAGTAGTAGTAGTAGTAGTAGTAGTAGTAGTAGTAGTAGTAGTAGTAGTAGTAGTAGTAGTAGTAGTAGTAGTAGTAGTAGTAGTAGTAGTAGTAGTAGTAGTAGTAGTAGTAGTAGTAGTAGTAGTAGTAGTAGTAGTAGTAGTAGTAGTAGTAGTAGTAGTAGTAGTAGTAGTAGTAGTAGTAGTAGTAGTAGTAGTAGTAGTAGTAGTAGTAGTAGTAGTAGTAGTAGTAGTAGTAGTAGTAGTAGTAGTAGTAGTAGTAGTAGTAGTAGTAGTAGTAGTAGTAGTAGTAGTAGTAGTAGTAGTAGTAGTAGTAGTAGTAGTAGTAGTAGTAGTAGTAGTAGTAGTAGTAGTAGTAGTAGTAGTAGTAGTAGTAGTAGTAGTAGTAGTAGTAGTAGTAGTAGTAGTAGTAGTAGTAGTAGTAGTAGTAGTAGTAGTAGTAGTAGTAGTAGTAGTAGTAGTAGTAGTAGTAGTAGTAGTAGTAGTAGTAGTAGTAGTAGTAGTAGTAGTAGTAGTAGTAGTAGTAGTAGTAGTAGTAGTAGTAGTAGTAGTAGTAGTAGTAGTAGTAGTAGTAGTAGTAGTAGTAGTAGTAGTAGTAGTAGAAACTCAATATTTCTGTAGCGCCATTTTAAGCTAAGCTCAGGGCACAAGCTTATTCACGAGCTCTGTAAGTAAGTACACAGTGATATTAACTTTCGATATCTAGGCCCCTATAGTTTTTTATCACGAAAGAATTTAAGGGAATAGACCTCCGCTCCTCCTAGTAGAAAAAGCGTCTTTGAAACATAAATTTAGTAATAAATGTTTGGTCTATTTGACACAACTCAGATGCAAGACTAAACTAGAGAAAGTGGGAGATTGTTGAATGGTAAAACGGTGGCAGGAAGACGAAGCAGTTGTGAGTTCGATGCCCGCTATAGCCCCATAGGGGTAGACTCAGCCTCTTCTCGATTTGAAAGTAGTCAAAGACTCTTGAAAATCTTCGAGTTCAGTAAAATCGATCGATTTCGAAAAACAAACTCTAGATTTTCATTTTTAAAGGAATTTCAGAACTGCACAACGTTTCCTTTTTCAGATTTTGCTCAATACTTTTTGCTTTTACTTCCGATGACACTGTTTTTTTTAGCAGGCTAGACCTATATGACTACAAGATGTTCATTCCTCCTATAGACTTATATGAAAATAAATCTCATAACGTCAATAGGATCAATATAACGATTCTTACTTTTTATAGTCGCACAGAAATGCCTTTACAAATCCATTTAGAATGATCATTTTGTCATGAAAGAATTGCACATTAAAAAAGCTCTGGATTGCGTTTATATACCAGCCTTAGAAATGAGATGAATTAAATCTTTTCTGACACAGTTGTTTCATTTTTAAATCGGTTTTTTTATCACAAAAAGGAAATTCCATTCACCATTATAAAAAAAGTCGCAGAAAATTAAGGGCATGAAGTTTTTTCACACAGCTCAGCGACTATAATAGACTTCTGACGTCTGACCAATGAATAATGACAGGTCCGCAGTAATTGCTAATGCCCGGAAGCACAAGGCCAGAGTATATATCACCGAAGTAGAGCTATGGTATATGTCAGAAGACCGCTATTATGGGACGGGAGTCACGGGACTATTGATAAGCTTATATCACGAAGTATACAACAGCAGACTATTCGTACTGAATTACAACTGGATAGATGGTCGATAAATTTAGTACTTTTCCCACGTTGACCTTCATGCTGATGTCCGTGCACGCTCAGCCGGGTTTGCATAAACAATGGTGCGAGGCATACCGCATAGTAAGGAGAAGGAGAAGGAGAAGAAGGACAAAGGAGGAGGAGGAGGATGAGGAGGAGGAGGAGGAGGAGAAGGAAGAGAAGGAAGAAGAAGAGTTATTTTAATAAGAACACTAGCTATAATGATGATTAATACTTTAATTATACACCGTGATTCAAAAAAAAGTAAGCCAAATTATTTTTCATATATATCCAGTGCCTGATAACATATCACGCTAAAATTTTCCAAATATTTAGAGAATTGGACCAAGAATATGATTCCAAGATTTCATGAGATAAAGTTGAACGGATAA
>OX457044.1:16645984-16663484 GCA_949752735.1 Lumbricus terrestris
TCCTCGGCCTTCGTCTTCTCATCGTCCTCCTGATTCTCCTCTTCAACGTGCTCGTCCTCGTGGTCCTCGTCCTCCTCCTTCTTCTTCTCCTCGTCCTCCTGGCTCTCCTTCTGCTGCTCTTCCTCCTCCTCCTCTTCCTTCTCATCCCTCTCGTCCTCCTCGTCCTCTTCAACGTCCTCGTCAACATCCTCATCCTCCTCACCCTCCTCGTCCTCCTGGTTCTCCTTTTGCTCCTGCTCCTCCTTCCCCTCATCCTTCACGTTCTCCTCATCATCTTCTCCTCGTCGTCCTCCTGCTCCTCCTCCTCCTGGTCTTCGTCCTCGTCCTTCTTGTCCTTCTTCTCCTTGTCCTCCTGGTTCTCCTTCTGCTGCTCTTTCTCCTTGTCCTCGTCCTCCTCCTCCTCCTCGTCCTCCTCGTCATGCTGATCCTCCTCCTGCTCTTCAAAGTCCTCACACACCTACACAAACACGCACACGAGCAAGCAGACATACACACACCCATTCACATACCTAGTCACACGTCTGTTCACACACACACACACACACACACACACACACACACACACACACACACACACCTATGCATACAGTAGCATGTGTCCGGTGTCGATAAAGTCGTTATAATTATAGATATCGCCTGGATTCAAAGTCTTCGGGCTTTTGATTGTTAATGGCACCACTGTTGGAGCGGGCTGTCCGCACAGCGGGGGTAATTAGGGTGTAACGCCCTGAACTCGGATCCCTGTATAGAGGCTCATCTATAGAAGGGAGGTCTGATTCACATCAAGGGTTCCTGAAGAACGCTTGGCCGACTCCAATGATCTTAATGATCCTACGGATAATTATCTGATCTAAGCAGAGCGCTGATATTAAGGCTGTGTGTCTAATCTGATTTCACGACAGACTCCGTGATGTTAGTCGTCAGTGTTCACTGTTTAAACATTAAGCCCATGTATACATGTACACGTTTAAAGCGATGCAAATTTCTGAGTCCGTATAATAAAAGATCGGTCTATACTAGCTGTAGGCGTACCGACATCCCACATCGACACTGCCAAGATTCGTTCTGCTGACTACTTTGAAAGTTGACAACAAGAAATCAAGGTACGGTATTCAGTTGCCTTTAAAATTTAAAGTTCACGAATATTTTCAGTCTGTTCACAATAATTAAAATGGCCTGTAATTGTTATTGTCGATGGGAAGATACGACGGGGAGGGGAAGGACTGGAAGAGGAAGAGGAAGTAAAGAGGACTGAGGAAGAGGAGGAGGAAGAGGAGTTAGAAAAGGAAGAAGAGAGAGAGGAGGAGGAGGAGCAAGAAGAGAGGAGAAAGAGGAGGAAGACGAGAAGGACGAGGTGGACGAGAATGAGGAGGAAAAAGAATTAGGAGGAGAGAGAAGATTAGGTGGAAGAAGAGGAGGAACAGGAGAAGGAAGAGAATGAGAAGAGGAGGAGGAAGAGAATGAGGAACAAGAGGAGGTAAAGAAATAAACGGAGGAACAAGAGGAAGAGGAGAAAGAGAAAGAAGACGACAATGAGGAAGAGGAGGAAGAGGAGGTGGAATAGAGGAAACGGAGAAAGAGGAAGCGAAGAAGAGTTGGAAAAAGAGGAAAAGGAGGAATAGGAAAGAAGGAGGAAAAGGAGGAGGAGGAAAGAGTAAGACGACGAAGTGAAGAATAGGTGGAGGGGAGGACGAGGAATAGGAGGACGATCAAGAGTAGGAAAAGGAGGAAGAGGAAGTCCAAGAAGAGGTGGAAGAAGAGGAAGAGGAGGAATAGGAAGGAAGGAGGAAAAGGAGGAGGAAAAAGAGAAAGAGGAGGACAACGAGGAAGAGGAGGAAGAGGAGTTGGAATAGGGGAAGAGGGAAAAGAGGAAATCAAAGAAGAGGTGGAAGAAGAGGAAGAGGAGGAATAGGAAAGAAAGAGAAAGAGGACGAGGAGGAAGAGAAAGAGGATGACAATGAGGAAGAGGAGGAAGAGGAGTTGGAAAAGGGGAAGAGGAAAAAGAGGAAGTCAAAGAAGAGGTGGAAGAAGAGGAAGAGGAGGAATAGGAAAGAAATAGAAAGAGGAGGAGGAAGATAAAGAGGAGGACAATGAGGAAGAGGAGAAAGAGAAGGTGGAATAGGGGAAGTGGAGGAAGAGGAAGTCGAAGAAGTGGTGAAAGAAGAGGAAGAGGAGGAATAGGAAAGAAAAAGGAGGAGGAGAAAGAGAAAGAGGAGGACAATGAGGAAGAGGTAGAAGAGGATAAAGAGTAGTCGGAATAGGGGAAGAGGAGGAAGAGGTAGTCGAAGAACAGGTGGAAAAAGAAGAAGATGGGGCATAGGAAAGAAAGATGAAGAGGAGGAGAAGGAAGAGAAAGAAAAGAACAATGAGGAAGAGGAGGAAGAGGAAGTTTAAGAAGAGGTGGGAGAAGAGGAAGAGGAGGAATAGGAAAGGAAAGCGGAAGAGGAGGAGGAAGAATAAGTGGAGGAGAGGACGAGGAAAAGGAGGAGGAAGAGGAAGTGTAGGAAAAGGAGGAAGAGGAGGAAGAGGAGGAGGAAGAGGAGGAAGAGGAACGGAATAGAAAGAGGACGAAGAATAGGAGGAGGTGATGGGAGAAGAGGACGTGAGAGGAGGAAGAAGAGGAGGAGGAGGCAGAAGAGGAAGAGAAAAAGGAAAAGATGAAGAGGAAGCGAAGAAAAAGAGGAGAACGATGAGAGGGAAAGAGGAGGACGGCGACGAGGGAGAGGAATGAGAGGAAGAGGAGGAAGAAGAGGAAAAGGAGGAGGAGGAGGAAGAGGCGAAGCAATGCCTTTAGCTAGCCCTGAGGCAGCCACGGGTATGAAGAAATACTCAGGCCGTATACATTGTGCATTGTTACAGTAGCTCGACTGGCTCCACTCTTACCTCAGTGGTCGCCAGCAGTCAGTGCTCTTCGACGGGGTTCTTTCATCCGTCCGCTCCCTCGTCTGTGGAGTCCCTCAGGGCTCCGTGCTCGGCCCGCTACTTTTCCTACTCTACACCGCCGATGTGGGAGAGCTTGCTACGAGTCTCGGCCTGTCATCACACTTCTACGCCGATGACACGCAGCTCTACACGCCAGGACTTCCATCAACGGTTGTACAACAGCGGCAGCGAATGGAGCTTGGTATTGAGCGGATCGCAGAGTGGATGAGATCGAACAGACTGAGGCTCAACCCCGAGAAGACAGACTTTCTGTGGTGCGCAACCAGCAGACGGTGCCCTCATCTTGATACCGGTGCGCTCAGCGTCTGCGGGGCTTCAATCACGCCTTCGACCTCGGTGCGTGATCTGGGCGTTGTGCTGGAGTCTGACTTATCCATGAGGCGCCATGTGGCTAGGACGGTCAGCAACTGTTTACGCCAGCTCCGTCTCATCAGGAGCTGTATCAAGTCCTTGCCTTTCGAGGCCGCTAGAGCAGCCGTCGCTGCTTTCGTCATCTCTTAAGTGGACCGCTGTAACAGTCTGCTGGCCGGAGCACCTGCGTGTCTCTTGGACGGACTTCAGTCGGTGCTAAATGCCGCGGCGAAGCTCATTTGTAATAGGAGGAAATACGATCATGTTACACCACTCCTACGCGACGTCTTACATTGGCTGCCTGTCCCGTTCCGAATTGAGTTCAAGCTCAGTTTGCTGGTCTACAAATCGCTTCATGGGACAGCGCCTGAATACATCCGCGAGTACTGTTCCGAGACCCATTCCTCCGCTTCAGGGTTGCGACTCAGGTCGCTTGGGAAGACCGACCTTCGTGTAAGGCGGATGAGGACACGTTTCGGCGACCGCGCATTCTCGGTTGCTGGTCCCAGATGCTGGAACAGTCTTCCACCGGACATTAGACTGGCCGCCTCAGTGGACTCTTTTAAAACAAAGCTTAAAACTTATCTGTTTGCTAAGGCGTATCCCGCAGTCGGCCGTTTGTGAGGCGCCCTTGTAGCGGTATGGCCGCGTTACGGCGCCATATAAATTGTCATTATTATTATTATTATTATATCTGTCAGCCACAAAAAACAGATAGCCTACTTTGTGATAGGCCGCTAAAGATTTCAGTATGATTATGCAAAAATATAGCAGACTACAACAAAGCAAAATATAGCTAAATCTGAGATGGGTCAGTTAATGGTCTTCGGTGATTTCACACGTACATACCCTAGTGCCTAAAACTTGAAGTTTAAAAATTACATTGATTGCACTTGCCATCAAGCGTGCTCAGTGAAATGCCCTTGGTGGTTATTTTTCATTTGATGTGCCAGTGTTGGGAAACAATATTGATTATAGTCTTTGGTTAATTGTGACGTTGTGTGTTTTTATTACAGTGCACTCCCATATACTGGAACCAGCATGAACACCTTAGAATTTGTTCAATTGTGAATAGGATTTCCTATCAATTGCTATATAACTTAGAAAAATGTTTCGTTACAACAGTACTAAGTTTCTCCTTATGCTCCGGTTTATCTAGCATCTATGATTCTATGTAATAACTCTAACATAAATTGCTCCTGCTGTTTCCACATAAATATCTAATGTTGTCATTACCTTTCGATAATTTCTTAAAAACTGATGACCTTTTTTCTGAAATATTCACAAAATGTCACCAATAAATTAATTCTATTTTCCCCACAATTTTCCATTTGGGGGATAGGCGCTTTCATGGTTTTATTTCATGGTTTTTACATCATGTGCTCAAAAATGCATTATAATAATTTTTTACATTTTCCATTGCTACGGCCTTGTATTTAAATGCAAATTGGTGTCATGCAGGGCTGAGGTGATAACACCGGTCGTCGTCGGAAGCCAGGGCCGACCGGCAGGGTGACAAAAGGAATTATGTATAATTATGGTTGGCCAGTGAATAGGGAGAGACAAGATTCAGGCACCTGAGGCTGAACACAAGCAGTCAACGAACCTTTTGTCTGCGGGCAAGGGAGACTCTGTCATGGTGAGGCTGGCTATGAAAAGGAGAATGGTCGGCTCTTGGCAAGGAAAACCATGTATTCGACAAAACTGGTACCAGGCATGGAGTTTAATCCCCAGAAAGAATCCACAAATTTGAAGCTTTATATTTTTATAATATCATGGCCTTAAATTCCAAGCTTCTAATAAAGCACTACCGGAAAGTGTTTTCACTCAGAAGGCTATAGGTCTATCATCGTGAATATAGGCTAATTGGCAAATTGCAAGTGCGAGAAAAACTGACAAGTGCACTGATAAGTAAAATTATGTCTAAGGTCTAACTGGAAGTGAAATTATTTGAGAATTAGAAGTAGACGTAGAAGTGAAATCACGTCAACAGGACTGAATGAAAACCAGAATGAAAATTACCCTAGGAACTAAAATATCACTGATTCCTGTACTATAAAATATAACTGATTCCTGCTCTATGGATATAAAAGTTTTCAATTGAACTTCTGAGGCTGCAGGACTTATCATTTCAAAGTATTCCCATTTCGTCTCAGTGCATGTAGCAGCCTTCCCCAAATAAACTATCTACTGCTTTTTCATAAACCACAAAGTCCTGTTTTTTTAAATATGGCTCTCTTTTTCTTCGGTGCTATAGGAATTACTAATTACACTACATTGCATTATCAGCATTGTAAAAAGTAAATTAAATTATAAATTATTCTGTAACCTACCATCATTATGATGCTGCGTTCCACTTTCATACATAGAGCTAATAAGTCTATTAAAGTTTAGTATTCTTACGGATAACATTACTGTTATGCCACATTTGAAGTGGTGGATTTTGCGAGAATTTTCTACAGCCATGATGTTCGTGACTGACTTGTTGTGTTGGTATTTCTGCTGCAGGACTTACCAACACGTGAGGAAAAACGTAAAATCACAGGGCCGGAATTCTCCATCAACTGTTTCAAGTTTCACGTCAAAGTTGCAGACAATAAGCAATCTTCCGCAGCATGAACTGTATACACCACTCTGATTGTGCATTCTCTCAGTCGGAATATTATTCAGAGCTGATAATAAGACGCTTCTGTTTCAACTTGTCCACCTGTTTTCAGATTTCTGACTGAATTTTATTCTTGTTGTATGCATTATGATAATGACAATATAGAGGTTTTGGACTTAATAGCCTTGCAGTATGCTACATTGTTGAATGATATGGATCGACAGTATTGACTTCGTTCTACAAATGCCAGTTTTTTAGTTGATGTTACAGTTTAAAATCGTATTTTCATTTCCTCACTAGTTACATGTAGTTTGAAAAAAGACTGTAATGGAGTAGTACGTGATGAATTTCTAAAAATCACGTGTGCTGCACATGATGTACAAATATTTTGTACATGTAAGAAATTTCCTATTTTTTTAGGGGAAGGTATTTGTTAATAATTATTCAGCAACGTTTTGTCATTTGTTTATTGATAAATGATATGATGCATGGCACCATTTCAGAATCATATCTAATTATTCCTCAATATTCATATAAATATGTGTCTTATAGGATTATCCACTGGGTACCCGATAAGATGTAATATTTATTGTATGATGCCATAATCAATACTTGTGGAATAATAATAGTTTTAAGCCAGATGATGGTTTTGTATGATGGCTGCAGCATAATTCCTTTGAACAGTTTAATTTTTTACAGTATTTTCTGGACTAGGATTTCGTTTTTTTCCCCTTTGTGCATGCAGGCTAATTTTTGTAATCGAGCTTTTCAAATTATACAGCTATGACCGTTTTCTGTCATTAAATATTGTGAATATGATTTCTCTTGCATACTTGACGTGTAGGTTAGGCAAACCCTTGAAATTTTTTATAGCACCACCACCCAAATGAGTGGGAATTTCTAATAATGAGCTTAAGTGGAGATTTCTAAAGAAGGGATGGCATATTCCATAATGAGTCAACGTGGAAGTTTCCAAAGAATAAGTAGCATTTCCCACCATTGAGCCAAAGTGGAAATTTCTAAAGTAGGAGTGGCAATTTCCACCATTGAGCCAAAGGGGAAGTTTCCAAAGAACTATTGGTTATTTCCACCAATGAACCCAGATGGAAATATCCTAAGAATTAATGGTTTTCTCCACGATTGAGCTAAGATGGAAATTTCCAAAGAATTAATGGTTTTCTCCACGATTGAGCTAAGATGGAAATTTCCAAGGAATTAATGGTTCTCTCCACGATTGAGCTAAGATGGAAATTTCCAAAGAATTATTGGTTTTCTCCACGATTGAGCAAGGATGGAAGTTTCCAAGGAATTAATGGTGTTCTCCACGATTGAGTCAAAGTGTAAATTTCCAAAAGATGGAGTGGCTTTTTCCACCACTGTGCAAAGATGGAAATTTCCTAAGAGGGACGGCATTTTCCACCTTTCAGATGCGGTGGAAACTTCCCAGACATGGTGGAATTTTCCACCAAAAGTCAAGGGTGGAACTGGACCACCCTTGTTAAAGGGTGGAAATATTTCCACCCTAGGGTGTTGTTTGTGGACCACCAACTTTAGTGGAAATATCCACGATTTTTTTTAACAGTGTACGACATTATTGGCGGGGAAGAGGGACGACCTGGCCGGGTTAATAAGAAGAGTCAGGAAGGAAAGCGAAAAGGCGGGACTATACGTCAATGTAAAGAAAACAAAGGTTATGACAACTGCAACATGGGAAAACTTTGAGGTGGATGGAGGAGTGATAGAGGTGGTTTCGAGCTTCACATTCCTGGGATCTATGATAGAGAAGGAGGGAAGAAGTGACATGGAAATAAGGCGAAGGGTAACAATGGGAAAAACGGCAATGAACGGTCTGGGAAGGATTTGGAAGGATAAATATGTGAGCAGGGAAACAAAGAAAAGATTGGCGAGAGTATTGATCTTTCCAGTGGTCCTTTATGGATGCGAGACATAGACGAAGACTCAGGATATGGAAAAGAAAATCAACGCGTGCGAGATGTGGATTTGGAGGAAGATGCTAAAGATCTCATGGATGGAAAGGAGAACTAACGAGTCGGTGCGTGAGGAGCTCGGAATAGAGAGGGAGGAGACACTGCAACAAACAGCAACCAGGCGGAAATTCAGCTACTTCGGCCACGTGATGAGATCAAACGGTTTGGAAAAGGAGATGATGACGGCATGCGGTGAAGGAAGGAGAAGATGCGGAAGACCAAGGAAGAGGTGGATGGATGAAGTATAGGAAAAGTCTGGAATGAGCTTGGAAGAGCTAAGAGAGACGACAATAAACAAGAGACAATGGAGAGGATACATCATGACTGTCGCCAGAGCTCCAAGAGCTGACGGCACCAGGTGACCAGGTGAATGAGATAAAAAAAAATCTCAAGCACTCTTAAGCATCTGTAACCACTAGTCTAGGCTATGTCCTTATATCCCATTAAATAGTACAAGTTCTTCGGATAGGCCTATCTCATTTAAAAGACTGAGTGACGATTCATGGTCGACTGGAGAGAATCAACAACTATTATTTATTCCAGCAGGCTCTCTTTCCCTTTCATCAAGATGCTGCAACGTCAGAAACTGAACGGCAAATATATACATACCGCATCTTTAATCTTTTCTCAATAAACCAACTGAGCAAACATTAATCAAAAGGAAATCCCCTTTGCAATAGCTCTGCACAGAAACTAGATATCTGACGTTTCTCAAATGAATAGCTTTTAATTAGAAGGTAAATCTCAATAAAACTGCTCTGAACCATCGTTTTTCTTTCACCACAACGATTCCCATCTAACGAATTTCATCACTTCAATTGAAATGCTGCATGCGCGCACGTGTGCAATAAGATCGTTGCCATGATACAGTCTGTTGTATGCATGAACAGTTTTATCAGCTTCCAGAATATAGACCCACGCATACAGGCAGCAATTCCTGTCTGAGTGCAAACGGTTCAAACTCTTCTTGATGAACGACCTTTTTGATTACCAGACAATGGACATAGATATAATGGATAGCCTATCTTTCTCTCTATCTGTCCCTCTCTCTCTTTTCTTTCCCTCTGTATCTCTCTCTCTCTTTCTCTCTTTCTCTCTTTCTCTCTCTCTTTCTCTCTCTCTCTCTCTCTCTCTCTCTCTCTCTCTCTCTCTCTCTGTCTCTCTGTCCCTCTATCTCTTCATTATCTCTCTTTCTGTCTCTGTATCTGTGTCCGTCTGCCTATCTGTCTCTCTGTTCCTCTGTCTTTTTCTATCTATCTGTTTCTCTTTCTCTCTGTCTGTCCCTGTCTCTGTGTCTGCCTGTCTGCCTGCGTCTGTGTCTGTCTGTCTCTCTCTCTTTTTCGTTCTCTCTCTGGATCTATTCGCTCTGCTTAGTCGCTTGTGTCATTTCTATTATTGTCAGCTCTTCTAGACTTGTCTTGTTCCAATAATGCTTATCAACCATATTACACGTAGGCCTAATGGTCTCATCCATATATCAGTCGAATGAACATAATATAATTCTGCCGAACATTGACCTCATCTTGGTTTTAATGCGATGCATAGGCTGCTAACTGATTCCTACAATGACAAATGGTTCCCGGACAATTCGTCGCCGGACAATTGGGAGCAGACAATTGGGAGCGGACAATTCGGGTTAACATTAAACCTAACCCTAACCAGTAACCCTAACCCTAACATTTACTTCACATGATTGCTTGCCATTCACAAGAAAAAATAGGCTTAAACGATTGAATGAAAGTTTGATCGCCGTAAGCGCCTGTTAGTGGCTCACAATTTCCGGTCCGAATTGCCCGCTCCGAATTGTCCGCTCCCAATTGTCCGCGCCCAATTGTCCGGTCCGAATTGTCCGCTCCCAATTGTCCGCTCCCAATTGTCCGGCGACGAATTGTCCGGACACCATGACGAATACCCTCTACTATATACAGTCATAATAATGATGTTAGGACCTATACAAACATGACAATCGAATAATAATGAGGAACACGCTTCACTAGCGGGGGAAGAATACTGTTCAATAATACTCTTCCATTTCTACACGACGTAGGCTACATGTAGGTCTGGCTGCTTTCATCGCAGCACAATGAAATTAATTAGATAGCTTTTTGGTCCAGTCTCATCATCTCTCATGGCAAGTCGATCTTTTCAACTATTTCCTTGTTTTCATCTTCTTCTTTTACTTTACGTTCTATTTTTTTAAATTTTATTTCTTCAAGATTCTATTTATTTATTTTATATTTCTTCTTCTTCTTCTTCTCGCTTCTTCTTCTTCTTCTTCTTCTTCTTCTTCTTCTTCTTCTTCTTCTTCTCCTTCTCCTTCTCCTTCTGCTTTTTCTTCTTCTTTTTTTCGTCTTCTTCTTCTTCTTCTCCTTCTTCTTCTTCTTCTTCTTCTTCTTCTTCTTCTTCTTCTTCTTCTTCTTCTTCTTCTTCTTCTTCTTCTTCTTCTTCTCCTTCTCCTTCTCCTTCTCCTTCTGCTTTTTCTTCTTCTTTTTTCGTCTTCTTCTTCTTCTTCTCCTTCTTCTTCTTCTTCGTCTTCTTCTTCTTCTTCTTCTTCTTCTTCTTGTTCTTCTTCTCATCCTCATCCTCCTTCTTTTTCTTATCATTTTCTTCTTTTCTTCTTTTCTTCTCTTAAATTCATTTTCTTAATCTTTTTGCCTTTCTTTTTCTTATCATCCTTGTGTCTCTCTTTTATTCTGTTTATGACTCTTCTTTCTCCTAACCTCATGTATTCTTCTCCTTCTTGTAAATCCTTCCATTCGTCTTTCTCTTCCTCTCATTTTTCTTCCTCCTCCTCCTCCTCGTTGTATTTTCTTCTTCCTTTTCTTGTCTTAGACATAGACATAGACATAGACATAGACATATTTTTATTGATCCCATCAATTCAATTGTACATGTATGTTTAACAAAGTATAGACATAATTCGCAATAAGAAAATACTCAAAGTGAATAGGTATTATAAGAGTGAGGGAGCAAATAGGCACACCAAAAGGGACAAGTCCCGCTAAGCAGGGACCTAATTAACAAAGTGAGGTGAGAAAGTGAAAGCTGAAGGGAGTATTGGAATGCAGAGATATTACTTAACTAGGGAAAGAAAAAAATTATTATAAAAAACAAAACTAATGTAGTTAACACTACATGAAAAACTCAGAGAAAGAACAAAATAAAAGCAAAAGCAATCAAGCAATCAAATAAATCAGCATTAGCATGGGTAACCCCTCATGCTATATTAACAGAAAACATTACATAATGTATACACACGTAACAGGTGTTTAAAGTGAGTTAAGTTAGTAGCCTTACGAATGTGAATCGAAATTTTATTCCATATGACAGGGCCTTGGAATTTAATAGAAAATTTCCGAACATTTGTTTTTGCAAAAATAATACTGAAGTCCCTATTACCCAGTGCCAGCGCTAGCACCCCCGTACCCCCCAATTGGGGGGGCCCGAGTTTGAAAGGGGCCCCCAAATTTAGCTGGTCATTATGCCTATTTGTGACTGTACAGATCCGGTTTGGTGCATGCCTCAACTAACCATATGGCACTGCCATAGCAGACCTAATGCAAATATCATACTGGTTTTGGGCATAAGTATATAACCATTAGAGTTTAAAAGTGGTCCCCAAATTTAGCTGGTCATTATGCCTATTTGTGACTGTACAGATCCGGTCTGGTGCATGCCTCAACTAACCACATGGCACTGCCATAGCAGACCTAATGCAAATATTGTACTGGTTTTGGGCAAAAGTATAAAGCCATTAGAGTTTGAAAGGGATCCCCAAAATATTTTGTGACTGTGCAGATCCGTTCTGGTGCATGTCTCAACTAACCATATGGCACTGCCATAGCAGACCTAATGCAAATACCATACTGATTTTGGGCGTAAGTATAAAGTCATTTAAACTAACTCAGACAATTTCGTCCACTTTCTCAAACACAACGCTTATATATTGTAACTTATTCTAATTGCTAATTGGATGAGGCCTCAAAATAAAACCTGCGTGAGACCCAAACATTAAAGCCTGTGTAGGGTCCCATAATGTCCTTGGTATGTGTCTGATCTCAAGTTTGCAAGGGGCCTCAAATGTAGCTGGTAATTATACCTTTTATAACTGTTCAATCCTGAAACCATGCACCGAATTATGTTTTAACGCAAAGCATACGAAATTATATTAGTCAAACCAATAGAGCATTATCCTTCAACCAAAGAGGAGACTTGGGGGTGTGGACAGGGGCACGGCCCCACAATTTGTGGTTGGGACGGAATCCTTGTATTCCCAATATTTCAGAAATATTTCATAAGTATCATCCACTGCCCATCAATAATGATCAATTTTGTTCAGATGACAGCCTATAAATGCTACCCTTACAGTTGGCAAATCGGATAAATTTAAACAATGGCGAGGGACATTCTGAAGTCCTAAACCACGACTAACAGCAATGAAAAAGAGCTATTTTTGTAAAGAGGACAGCTTAAAATTTCTACCATTACAGCATGGAAATTTCAAAAAATTAACAATTGGGATGGGACATTTAATGAAGTCTTACACCATATCTTTCAGCACTTATATTATGAGAAATTTTGCTGAGATGACAGCTCAAGGTATGGGGGGCCTCAAGTTTTTCTTTGAGGGGGGCCTCAGGTACCCTAGCGCCGGCACTGCTATTACCTCTAGTGAGTCCAGGATGCAATGCAGGAGAGAAGTAAGATGCAAAGGAAGAAGGGAGGAGGTTATTGATGTATTGATACATAAATTGAGATATCTGTTCAAATCTAATCTGCTTAATATTTAGGAGTTTATGCTCAGCAAATAAGGGACCAGTATGACAGTTAACAGTGGATTTAGTGATAACTCGTATGGTTTTTTTTGCAAGGTCCTTAAAACATGGAGATGGGTATCATAGGTTGAAGTCCAAATTAAATTAGAGTAAGTAAGGTATGGATAGACTAGGGTGAAATATAGATTGATAAGCACATGAGAGGGAAGCAAGTAAGAGACTCTCTTAATAATGCCTATGCTTTTTGATTTTTTTTAACTTATTTCGTCTATATGGACTTTCCATTTTAGGTGCTGATCAATATGAACGCCAAGGAATTTTGTCGTGTAAACTTGAGGAATTACTTTATTGTCAATAAGCAGCTCATTATTTGTTATAGGTATTGGTTTTGTATTTGAGCGAAATATGATATAATTAGTTTTAGATAGATTTAATGAAAGTTTATTTGCCTTGAACCAATCACTAGCTGATATTAATTCATTATTGACTAACTGAAGAAGCTGATCAAAGGAGGCATGCGACAAAAATACATTAGAATCATCTGCAAATAGAATATAGTTTAAGATAGATGATGAATTTGGGAGGTCATTGGTATAGATTAAAAACAGGAGAGGACCAAGGATAGAGCCTTGAGGTACTCCAAATTCTATAGTTTGAAAGTTAGACAATTTTCCATTACAAAGCACCTGCTGTAGACGATTGTCCAAATAACTACTAAGCCATCGAAGTGCATTATCTCTAATACCATAGTGTTCAAGTTTATACAAAAGTATTTTGTGGTCCACAGTATCAAACGCCTTTGCAAGGTCAAGGAAGATACCAATTGAGTACTCATTATTGTCCATGGCCTTGGTAATTTTGTCCTGTATATCAATCAGTGACATGGAGGTAGAGTGACCCGGCTGAAAGCCATGCTGAAACGGATATAATATGTCCTTATGCTTTATGTATGAAAGTAATCTGTCATACATTACTCTTTCAAATAATTTAACTTCTCCTTCTCCTCCCTCACTCCACCACCGCCTCCTGTATTATAGGCCTACATTCTTCTCTTTATAATCTTTGTTTTTTATTGAGATTTAGATGCTTATAATTATAGTCTATTAATTTTATAATCAAATGCATCTCTTCAACACTCAGTTTAAAAACTCTTGAAGTCTATTTTCGTGCATAGACGGTCAACTTGGTCGTTCATGGCATACAACTCGGATTAATTATTATGCCAAACAGTGAGAAGCATAATAAGTCTTCGTGACTCGGATTGTGGAAGACATATTTGACATTCGTTCTCCGTCAAGAATTGTAATTCATTTTTCTGTCTGAACATTGTGGTGCTGTAAAATTGACTTACTCGCCCAACTGACAGCTGCAAATTCTCTTCGGACCATGTGTGTATAATCAATCTAGATGTCTCAGTGTTTACAAAGCGGAAATAGTCATGCAGTGACGTCTATCTGTGTGACATGGGAACCGACCGCATAATAAATGACACCGCGCGGCATTGATGAACTTCCGACATCTAGCGTTGAGTATGCGCTCACAGTCCATCACGAGATGATGGGCTTTTAAGGATGGTGGACAAATGACTGAGGCACAGGCTACGTGTTCTTGAAATCGAGGCTGTGAGAAATGCGATAACAAAGCAGCAGCAGCAGCAGCAGTAGTAGTAGTAGTAGTAGTAGTAGTAGTAGTAGTAGTAGTAGTAGTAGTAGTAGTAGTAGTAGTAGTAGTAGTAGTAGTAGTAGTAGTAGTAGTAGTAGTAGTAGTAGTAGTAATAGTAGTAGTAGTAGCAGTAGTAGTAGTAGTAGTAGTTGTAGTAGTAGTAGTAGTTGCAGTAGCCTAGTAGCAGCAACAGCAGCCAGGGCCGGTGTCGCGTGACAGAGTCCCCCCCTAAAAGTCTCCCCCGGAGACTTTATTTCGAAACAGATTCTCCCCCCGGAGGATCTATTCCAGAATAAATTCGCCCCCGGAGAGTATATTCTGAAATAAAGTCTCCGTGGGGGAGAGAATATTTCCGACGTCCACGAAATTAAGTCTCCCCCGTTCAGCGTAAGATAGGCTACAGTTGCATCAAATTTAGAGATGAGCAGGCTAAACGGTTAGTTCACGTTGCCAGGTTATATTACAAGAAAACATATAATACTTTTCTTCAGAAAATTTCTTCCAATACAGAGTTTCAGCCAGGGAGAGACTCTGTTTCGGGGGAGACTTTGTATCGGGGGAGACTTTATTTCGTGACACCGGCCTTAAGCATGAGCAAAGCAGGCAATTGCATGGGGCGCCAAGTTCTAGGAGGCGCCATTTCCACAAGGCGGGGTGGGCGCCATTTCCACAAAAGTGTATTTTAATAGTTTCTCTTCACTTGGGGCCTATAACCATTTCCCGCAAACAATTAAATATTATCCAGCCTTCAGTGTACTAATAACAATTTTATTATAAATTGTTCAGTTTAGCGTAGAAATATAAGGCTCTTGCTAATTCATCTTTAGATTATGACGTGGGTTGAGCAATTGAGTGCAAATCCGAGGGCGCCAAATATGGGCTTATACTTTGCCTGGGGCGCCAAATGTATGCTTTCTCTGGGGCGCCATTTGGGCAAAGGCGAACCCTGACAGCAGCAGCCGTAGTCGTAATAGTAACCTTGAACGATGCAATGGTAGGGCTGTTTTAAAGGAATTTCTAGAACTGCACAACTCCTTCTTTTCTTTCCCATCTTCCATGGTAAATTAATTCAAATCGGAGGACAATTACCTTTTTGTTAGTTTTAACTGTACAGAAGTGCTTCTACAACTGCCCAAATCCATTTGGAACAGCGCATTTTGTGTACAACTGCACGTTAAAAAAACCTGTGCAATGGCTCGATTATAACTGAGGTTCACCCGCTGGCAATGCTATTCTCTAAAAGCATAAGGCTTAATTATAATGTTTTTCTCGAGTATTTTTGCTGTCGTCAATTTCTCTTCGCAAAGTAAACAAACTGCGGCCAATACAAAAGACCTTCCTCGCTGCTGTTGCTTTAGACCTAGGCTACTAACTACCTAATGCGCAACTTTTGAGTCTGTGATTGATTTGAGTAAAATAATGGTTTACAATCCTATTCGGAAGCGAACGAACATTATGCGTGCCTGTAAGGAGTTGCTTCTTGTCAATTGCTTTCACGACGAATAAACGACTATTGGCTGATTGATTGATCGATCGATCAATCGATTGATTGATTGACTTTAGCGAATACAGCGTTATCAGACCAGCTACAGCTGACGACTAGTTTTCTATCGGCTAATAATATATTGTCATTTGTCATCACGTGATTCCTATGACGACAGCGACATGCACTTCCTGTGCGACCTTCGACTGTGGATGCGTGGACCATAATCAGATATTTATAGGATGATGAGTTTAGAAATTAATTAGAGATTATGTATCGCCTGAAGACTTTGATTGGTGGAGGGATGATATCACATCAGATCGCTGCTTCCCCAATCTACTTCACTGGTAATCATCGAGACATGCAGGGACTCCTGTAGCATCAGCTACGGATGGAGCTGCGTCGGTTGGGCGATACGTGTCTGCAGGAGGCATGCAGGCGGAGGCTGCGGTTCGACAGCAGCGCTCTCACTGACTCCTTGACAAAATTGTTACGGAAGACAACCGTAGACAGAAGCGTGATCGCTATTTCTGTCGAGCGAGAAACGAGAAGCTCTATAGTTGCGGTAGATAACTACATATTCACATTTTGGTGTGACCTTGGGAGTGCCAGAAATTTATCTAGTAATACAAATTATATGATGATGGCAAAAATAATAATAATAATAATAATAATAATAATAATAATAATAATAATAATAATAATAATAAATAAATAAAATAATAACTTGGTCGCTTTTAAAGGAACTTTCTCCACAAACCCTGACAATTCCGGACTTGTTTTTAAACAATAGTTAGCAATGAAGTCCCTGAGGGATCCTAAATACCTCGGGGCAAATAATAATAATAATAATAATAATATAATAATAATAATGAACCCGCAAACTAACAGTCTCCGGTCATTTGTTGTGACCTGAGGATTAGAACTACCTCGGGTCAAAATAACAGTAATAACGCTGAAGTGAAAACCGGACAGTTCAGTTATCAGCAATGTCATTTCACCAATCTACCCTGAGTGCTCCTATTGTATCGCCCATGCAGTCGTCCAAATCTTCCGGTCAACTGGCTGACGAAATTTCTTTCCACCAATGTATTGTCACTGATGATGTCGCCTATAAATAGTCAAATCACACCAGGGGCTTAGCCACACAGAATTCTAGAGATTTTTCCAGTTTCTGCTTTTTCACAAAGTTCAGATAATTTTTTAAAAATTCGTATAGTATTTATTTTCCTTGACTTTGAACATAACCTGTAAATTCCCCTAAAAATACGCCCATGAATCGCACACTATGAAAGTACATACGACACGTCATAGCTGACGGATTGTTGTGACGACGGTTCTGGGACTCGACGTGCCCATAGGCGTAACTTTCTATTGTGACGGTGGTGTCCAGTCACCACCACTTTTAAAAGTGGTGGTGAAATTCACCACCAGTTTTTGGTCCTGCAAAAAATAATTTTTTGGCATGGAAGTATTTGGCTGTCTTCCGCTAAGGCTATATTCATTCTTAAAATCAAGAGGCAGAGTAGGAAATAGATAGAGAAATTGAGATGAGGGAGAATTAGGCTATTGAAAGAAACATCGCATCAAAGTTGAAAGGCTGCTTGATAGGACTGCATATAAAGGCTATAGGCCTACTGCATGCGCACGATTTGACTGAACTTTCCAGTTTATTGGCCGTAACTTCGATCAT
>OX457044.1:16668484-16700984 GCA_949752735.1 Lumbricus terrestris
CGTTGGAATGTATTCTCGGTTGTCATCACCACATTGTCAGATGTGAAATATGAAGGCAGATTCTGGCGTCTTTATATGGTTCTTCAGTTCTTTCGTGATAATCCGAAGCCTCGCAAGGTATAAAAGGTTCGGGGTTGGGAATAGTTGCAGATGCTGAGCGATGTAATCCCTCATCCTCCTCCACCACCGGATCAGTGGAGAAGGACATTCTTTCCAGCCGACTGTTATTAGCAGAGTGTCATCACAGGAGATGGATGGGTGGATGGATGGATCGAGAGATGGATACAGAGCGCAGAAACGCGAAAGCGGGAAGGAAGGATATTTGAGAATGCGGCAAAGGAGAGCCAGAATAAGACGTGGAAGAAGACGGAGGACAATTTAGAAGGATAGTCAGAGAGGAACGGGAAGTGAGAAAGCATGCAAGATAAATAGAAGAGGAGAACAAAAGAGTGAGAGAAATGGAGAGAAAAAGAGAAAGAGGGAAATCAGAAGAAGAGAAATTAGAGAAAAACGAGAAGAGAAAGATAGGGGAGGGAGAGAGGGAGAGAGAGAGGAGTGAGAGAGAGACCGACAGAGACAGAGGCAGAGACACAGAAAGAGAGGAGAGAGAGAAGTCAGAGACAGAGAGATATACAGAGAGAGAGAGAGACAGAGAGATAGAGATAGAGACAGACAGACAGACAGATAGAGAGACAGATTCAGAGAGACAGGGACACAGACACACAGAGAGAGACATACAGAGAGACAAAGAGAAAGAGATAGACAGACAGACATAGAGACAGAGATAGAGAGAGACGTAGGCCTACAGACAGGGAGACAGAGAGCTAGAGAGAAAGACAGACAGACAGAGAGACGGGTAGAGAGGGCAAGACGCCCAAAGTGACGGATTGCATCCAACCGCTATTCTAGTAACGTCCCTTCGCCGTCAGCCGCTCTTCTACGAATCGGTCTTCACCGCCGTCCATAAGACATCACCGACGGCGGATATATCGAGAACTGAACAGCATCATAAACGAAAGGAGAGAAAAGAAGTAGGACTATAAAGAAGGAGAAGATAAGAAGAGAAACTGGAGAAGAGAACAAAGGAGGAGAATGAGAATGAGAGCAATAGCCTTGTTGCCGATCTGCGTTTACTCCGTTAATTCCAGGCGAGTAGTGAAGGACTACGTCTGACAGGACAGATTGCTTTTTAATTACCCCACTGACAGGACAGATTGCTTTTTAATTACCCCACTGACGGGACTAATTGCTTTTTAATTGCTTTTACGACTACCACTGACGGGACTAATTGCTTTTTAATTACCCCACTGACGGGACTAATTGCTTTTTAATTGCTTTTACGACTACCCCTGACGGGACTAATTGCTTTTTAATTGCTTTTACGACTACCACTGACGGGACTAATTGCTTTTTAATTACCCCACTGACGGGACTAATCGCTTTTACGACTACCACTGACGGGACTAATTGCTTTTTATTGCTGACTAATGACTTCTTTGATGTGCTTACTAATGACTTTTTATGATCGGCTGGTCCAGAAACGAAGTACTTTGATGTATTATAGCTAATGACTTTATTTACATCCAACGGAGCCCTTTGATGTCCAACGGCTGCCTTTAATGACTTCTTTGATGTCCAACGTTTTCCTTTGATGTACTGACTAATGACTTTTTAAATGATCTGCTTGCACGCGACTAATGAATTCCTTTGATGTGCTGACTAACGACTTTTTAATTACCGATCGTTTCAGAAATGGCTGCACGCGAATAATGACTTTGTTTATGTCGCACCTTTTCTTTGATCTATAATAGCTAATGGTTTTCTTTGACGTCCAAGGAATTCCTTTTATGCATAGTAGCTAATGACTTCTTTTGATGTCCAACAGATTTCTTGCATGCTATTGCACCATTTCCAACACTTAAGCTATATTGGCATGATTCCTTTGACATATAATGACAGATTTTTGTTGATAATAACATGCACATGCACAGATATTTCCGCCATCCTTTGTAAATGAAATTTATAATATTCTTTAAAATATAGCAGTCTTAGTAAACGGCACACAACGATAATATTATAACGTTTATATCCTACTCCAATCCAATCTCTCACACAGAAAAAAATTAATCTTTATGTAATAGCTAACACATGATTTTGATCTACAGGGGTCTCCTTTAATGAATTCTTTTGGCATAACGGATTTCCTGCTCACCCTTCCATTCTCTAATTGGAAATAATTTCTTATATTTAAAGCTTGTAGAACTTAGAAACATGCGAGCTGCTCATCCTTCCATTCTCTAGGTGGAGATAATTCCTTATATTTTAGACTTGTAGAAATTAGAAACACACAATCTGTAGTAACATTTCGAACTTTCCTGCACACAAACTCAAAAATCGACGAATACTTCAACCTTCCACTCCCAAGATGGTACCATTTCTAACTTTCTTGCACACACGAACTCAAAAACCGACGAATACTTCAACCTTCTAACTTTCTTGCACACACGAACTCAAAAACCGACGGATACTTCAACCTTCCACTCCCAAGATGGTGCCATTTCTAAATTTCTTGCACACACGAACTCAAAAACCGACGAATACTTCAACCTTCTAACTTTCTTGCACACACGAACTCAAAAACCGACGAATACTTCAAACTTCTAACTTTCTTGCACACACGAACTCAAAAACCGACGAATACTTCAACCTTCCACTCCCAAGATGGTACCATTTCTAACTTTCTTGCACACACGAACTCAAAAACCGACGAATACTTCAACCTTCTAACTTTCTTGCACACACGAACTCAAAAACCGACTGATACTTCAACCTTCCACTCCCAAGATGGTGCCATTTCTAAATTTCTTGCACACACGAACTCAAAAACCGACGAATACTTCAACTTTCTAACTTTCTTGCACACACGAACTCAAAAACCGACGAATACTTCAAACTTCTAACTTTCTTGCACACACGAACTCAAAAACCGACGAATACTTCAACCTTCCACTCCCAAGATGGTACCATCTCTAACTTTCTTGCACACACGATGTCAAAAACCGACGAATACCTCAACCTTCTAACTTTCTTGAAGTTGAAGTATTCGTCGGTTTTTGGGTTCGTTGGTATAAGAAAGTTAGAAATGGTCCCATCATGGGATTGGAAGGCTGAAGTATTCGTCGGTTTTTGAGTTCGTGTGTGCAAGAAAGTTAGAAGGTTGAAGTATTCGTCGGTTTTTGAGTTCGTGTGTGCAAGAAAGTTAGAAATGGTACCATCTTGGGAGTGGAAGGTTGAAGTATTCGTCGGTTTTTGAGTTCGTGTGTGCAAGAAAGTTAGAAGTTTGAAGTATTCGTCGGTTTTTGAGTTCGTGTGTGCAAGAAAGTTAGAAAGTTGAAGTATTCGTCGGTTTTTGAGTTCGTGTGTGCAAGAAATTTAGAAATGGCACCATCTTGGGAGTGGAAGGTTGAAGTATCAGTCGGTTTTTGAGTTCGTGTGTGCAAGAAAGTTAGAAGGTTGAAGTATTCGTCGGTTTTTGAGTTCGTGTGTGCAAGAAAGTTAGAAATGGTACCATCTTGGGAGTGGAAGGTTGAAGTATTCGTCGGTTTTTGAGTTCGTGTGTGCAAGAAAGTTAGAAGTTTGAAGTATTCGTCGGTTTTTGAGTTCGTGTGTGCAAGAAAGTTAGAAGGTTGAAGTATTCGTCGGTTTTTGAGTTCGTGTGTGCAAGAAATTTAGAAATGGCACCATCTTGGGAGTGGAAGTATCCGTCGGTTTTTGAGTTCGTGTGTGCAAGAAAGTTAGAAGGTTGAAGTATTCGTCGGTTTTTGAGTTCGTGTGTGCAAGAAAGTTAGAAATGGTACCATCTTGGGAGTGGAAGGTTGAAGTATTCGTCGATTTTTGAGTTTGTGTGCAGGAAAGTTCGAAATGTTACTACAGATTGTGTGTTTCTAATTTCTACAAGTCTAAAATATAAGGAATTATCTCCACCTAGAGAATGGAAGGATGAGCAGCTCGCATGTTTCTAAGTTCTACAAGCTTTAAATATAAGAAATTATTTCCAATTAGAGAATGGAAGGGTGAGCAGGAAATCCGTTATGCCAAAAGAATTCATTAAAGGAGACCCCTGTAGATCAAAATCATGTGTTAGCTATTACATAAAGATTAATTTTTTTCTGTGTGAGAGATTGGATTGGAGTAGGATATAAACGTTATAATATTATCGTTGTGTGCCGTTTACTAAGACTGCTATATTTTAAAGAATATTATAAATTTCATTTACAAAGGATGGCGGAAATATCTGTGCATGTGCATGTTATTATCAACAAAAATCTGTCATTATATGTCAAAGGAATCATGCCAATATAGCTTAAGTGTTGGAAATGGTGCAATAGCATGCAAGAAATCTGTTGGACATCAAAAGAAGTCATTAGCTACTATGCATAAAAGGAATTCCTTGGACGTCAAAGAAAACCATTAGCTATTATAGATCAAAGAAAAGGTGCGACATAAACAAAGTCATTATTCGCGTGCAGCCATTTCTGAAACGATCGGTAATTAAAAAGTCGTTAGTCAGCACATCAAAGGAATTCATTAGTCGCGTGCAAGCAGATCATTTAAAAAGTCATTAGTCAGTACATCAAAGGAAAACGTTGGACATCAAAGAAGTCATTAAAGGCAGCCGTTGGACATCAAAGGGCTCCGTTGGATGTAAATAAAGTCATTAGCTATTATACATCAAAGGACTTCGTTTCTGGACCAGCCGATCATAAAAAGTCATCAGTAAGCACATCAAAGAAGTCATTAGTCAGCAATAAAAAGCAATTAGTCCCGTCAGTGGTAGTCGTAAAAGCGATTAGTCCCGTCAGTGGGGTAATTAAAAAGCAATTAGTCCCGTCAGTGGTAGTCGTAAAAGCAATTAAAAAGCAATTAGTCCCGTCAGTGGGGTAATTAAAAAGCAATTAGTCCCGTCAGTGGTAGTCGTAAAAGCAATTAAAAAGCAATTAGTCCCGTCAGTGGGGTAATTAAAAAGCAATCTGTCCTGTCAGTGGGGTAATTAAAAAGCAATCTGTCCTGTCAGACGTAGTCCTTCACTACTCAGGCGCCTCTAAACTCGCGTCTCAAGCGAATCGTTGCGCATTAAATTTAGGGTCGGCTAAGAATCGAGCAAATCTGGATAAATAATTCTATCAACGGAATAATAATCGACAAGTGAGACTCAGCAATGGAACTCTGTTTATTTGTATGTGGTTAGACTATAATAGGTTCGCATATTCTAACGATTAATTGTTCGATTACTCGATAAAATTTCAGTCGATTAGCTTTGGATTGTTCAATAAATTTCCTTACTTATAATCATGATGTTGAGCGGGCATTTCCAGACCAAACAATGTGGTAAACAATCACAATGTGAACAGTCTAGTGGTCATTTATGAGACATTGGTGCGCTTGAGGTAAATGGTGATGGAAAAGTCGAAGATGGAGACAAAACTGGCTGTCTTCATTGCAAAAAGCAGTCTCCTTTAGTAGAAAACTAACCCGGTTTTTGAAATGTTATGCAGCGCAAATATAATGCAGATAGGCCAAAATCTCAGCGCAGCACAAATACTGCGTCATAAGCACCAACTACTTACTTACTGGCGCTTACTCTCTGCACAATCCTCAATCATTGTCTCATTCTGGTGGCGAATTCAGCGATAAATGGGTAGTCATGAAGAGACAGTTGTTGACTTCAGGAGAATGGAGAGCCAAACCATTGGAGCAAGGCTTCTTTTAAGGAAATTTAGAACTGCACAACCCCTTCTTTCTCTTCCCATCCTCTATGGCAAATTACTTCCAAATTATAAGTTACTTCGGACGACACTGACAGTGATCCTTTTTTACTACTTTTAACTGTACAGAAGTGCTTTTACGGCTGCACAATTCCATTTAGAATTGCACGTTTTGTGTAGAACTGCACGTTAAAAAAGCCCTGCATTGGAGACAGCTGAATGAAGGCCCTAATATTTATTCGTGAAATTAAAAAAGTTTTTCTCGCTCTAAGTAACAAATACGAAATCAATCGAATTTAATTAAAAGGAATAATGGAACAACTGAACATTTTTAAAAATCAGGTCCAGCCCTTTTTAATCAAGATTTCAGATGAGATCTGCGCGTTTGACCATTCCTTCTGTCGAATACATTCGGAGATATTCTATGTTTTCTTTTTTTTACTTCTGTCGAAGGACGTTCAAGCGTCTTCAATCTTCAACATTTGTCCGTCAGGGAACCCAGTATGGATGCTGAAACAAGATGCCACTGATTTCCATGTAATTTGATTTACATGTCCCCCAAGATGTGCATTTAGAAGACCGTGATGAGTTGAATTTGCAATCAATTGAAAATCGACCCAAGTTTTGATCGATGAAAGACTTCGATGCTGAGATCAAAAAGAAAGGACTAGTCAAATAAAGAATAGAAGAACGCTCTGACATCTTACGCCCTGACATCTTACGCTCTGACATCTTACGCTCTGACATCTTACGCTCAGACATCTTACGCTCTGACATCTTACGCTCTGACATCTTACGCTCAGACATCTTACACTCTGACATCTTACGCCCTGACATCTTACGCTCAGACATCTTACACTCTGACATCTTACGCCCTGACATCTTACGCTCTGACATCTTACGCTCTGACATCTTACGCTCTTACATCTTACGCTCTGACATCTTACGCTCTGACATCTTACGCTCTTACATCTTACGCTCTGACATCTTACGCTCTGACATCTTACGCTCTGACATCTTACGCTCTGACATCTTACGCTCTTACATCTTACGCTCTGACATCTTACGCTCTGACATCTTACGCTCTGACATCTTACGTTTCTGACAGCTGCTGCAGTGTCTTCAACGAGAACGAGAAAATCGATAAAGTCGTTTATCTTCCGGACTTTCATTCCGAACCATCTTTCAATGTGATATGAATGGAACGCAGATTGCGATTGTAATCACCAACTCATATAGCGCACGCATCTGCCGACGAGATTCACCAGAAAGACTCAGAGCCTCAGTGCGTTATAATATATAAGGACAGACAACCAACCGGCCAAAGAAACAGCCAGGATAACTCCCCCCGCTTTCTCCTCAAAGCGCTTTCTCCTCAAAGCGCTTTCTCCTCAAAGCGCTTTCTCCTCAATGCGCTTTCTTCTCAAAGCGCTTTCTCCTCAAAGCGCTTTCTCCTCAAAGCGTTTTCTCCTCAAAGCGCTTTCTCCTCAAAGCGCTTTCTCCTCAAAGCGTTTTCTCCTCAAAGCGCAGTCTGCCCGAAGCGCTGTCTCCTCCGACTTGATATACCCTATCCTACTAACTTGACTCAAAAACTGGCCATGTGTCTTGTGTGCCTGAAATACATGTAGCGCATGTGCCTTTGACTTCTCTTTAATTATACTGCTTTCGCGCTGCTTATCGAAGACTGACATTAATTTAGGGCAGTGGTTCCCAAGCTTCTCTGGGTCGCGACCCACTTGTAAATATATTGGCCGTCTCGAGAACCTATGAATAAAACTAAACATCGTGCACTGATATTTGCTTTTAAATCAGCATGAATTGCCATGAAATATGCTGATAAACAGACTGTTTAAAAATTGGCATTAATTTGAAATATTATTTAAAATTGACCTACGACAGCCAGTCATAGCCCAGTCATATTAAAATGTTGTTGCTACGCTGTTTATAACATGAATTTTTAGAATTTTAATAAATGATAAAAAATAAATATTTTCCGAAAAACTTTGGCGACCCACTTGCCAAAGCTCTGCGACCCACTTTTGGGTCGCGACCCACAGTTTGGGAAACGCTGATTTAGGGTATACTGTGCGACTTGTATCTATAAATATACAACGTGCCGCATAACATGCACCCAAATCGGAGAAAGAGAGAGACATACAGAAAGCAGAGAGAGACAGAGACAGAGACAAAGACAGAGAGACAGAGACAGAGATAGAGACATAGACAGAGACACATACAGAGACAAAGACAGGCAGACAGAGCAAGAGAGAGAGATGATTACAAAGTGCAGGGCCAATGAATGCAAAGCTCAAGTTCTGGCCAAAGCAGTTCTTGCTCGTTGGTCAAGGGGATGATGTCTGCCACGTGACCTTATATTATCGGGCAAAGAGAGGATGACGAAGTCGGCTGCAGGCGGATGAGGTCACGACTCAGCTATAACTCACCAATAACGCAACATTCAGTCCTGCAATTCTCCGATGTTATGAGCTGTCAAGAACTGTTGGTTCAGCGAGCAGAAACAAAACAACTGATTTTCTGAATCATCCAAGAACCAATTCGCTACTGCTGCTGCTATAGAATGCATTCGATACAATTACCATCAGGGCCTATACAATACTTGTATTTTCGACGTGACATATCAGATTCGTATTTGTATTTAATAATTTATATTGCGCTATGGTTTCAGTGCACATGGAAGCAGCCCTTGAATCATCAACAACAGTAATGACAAAACTTTTATTCCGAAGAAACACAAGTGCACATAGTCTATGTAGGCCTACATGTAACATTAGATAGAGCATTTCAAAGCAACATAATCAAAACCAAGCTTTAGTCTGGTACTTCAAGTGTAACCTTATCTTTTAGCTGTCTAAAAACCACTTTCATTCATTAGGTCTTTCGCATTGAGGGCGCCTCTGAATGATGTGCACTATGAGACGCGCGTTATAAATTTTTATTTGGGTAATCGATACAATACAATACAATACACTAATCCGACCAATATCAGTTTGATACGACAGAGAAATCGTAATATGAAACCCTAAATAATAATAATGATAATAATAATAATAATAATAATAATAATAATAATAATAAAAAATTTAAAAATATAAAATAAAAGAATAATAATAATAATACTCGCCACCTCACACTAACCACATGTGAACCGCGAGAGACCAGCTATTTATTTCAGAGGCTCTCAATCACAAATTATTCAGCGTTTCAACTGCATATATAGCATTTAGTGGTTCCTTTAGAAGACCCACGCCCGAAATGGATGAGGTTTAGCCGCTCCAGGCACAATGCTTTTATATTTTATAAGTCCCTGGGGAACAAAGTACCTCAGGGCAAAAACAAAAATAGTAATAATAATAATAATAATAATAATAATAATAATAATAATAATAAAACACACAGATTTTATTAGGGGTTTTTAAGCCTGAGGGATCATATATACATCGGGCGCTAAAAAAATATAATAATAATAATAATAATAATAACAATAATAACGACAATTTATATGGCGCCGTAGCGCGGTCAAGCCGCCCAGACGAGTATTATACCTTTCATGCCATCTGGTTCTCTACACCTTTTGTTACATTCTAATCAGAATCATTTACGTTACGATCAACCAACGCTTCCAGCTTACCTGTAGAGGTCATCTCCACTGTTTTCCGGCGTGAAACTCCAGCAGTTCGCTTCCTTTGAGCTGGAATGCCTGAGCAGAGGTCGTCGGGCGCTGGAGTACCTCAGCGCTCTCTCGTGCAGACGGTCGAAAGCCTTCGCGATCAAGCTGACGGTGGCTGGAATGAGGTTCCTCGGAGTGAGAATCCCACTGACCTTGACGGCGACCAGACCAACTGGAAAGGCGTCGAAGACCGTCCGCTGGTTCCGGATGACGTCCTCTGTGACGAACCATGCGTATCCTCGGATGATTCCGTTCCGCTCGGCCACCTGGAAGACGGTTCTCGCCAGGCGAGGGCTGCAGTGGAGGACGACGACTCGCGACTGGTTTTCGAGGATGTTGAGCAGCTGGTAGTCGATGGCGGTCGTGGTAGATCGATGGGGGATGCGGATGTGGTCCTCCAATCGCCAGACGGAGGTGTTCCTCGTCAACCGGTAGAAGGCGTCGACGAAGCCATCGGAGGCGTACGTGTCTTCTGTTATCAGTGAGACGTAGAACCATCCATTCGCGATGAGGATTCGGACGATGGCCTGGGCGATCAGAGACTTCGAAGGGTCCAACTGGAGGTAGAGAGGTCGCTCGCCCTACACACACACACCAGAAATATAGCTCCGCAAATGGTCGCACTCTGCCAGTGCCAGTCCCAAGCCTGGATAAAGGAGGAGGGCGTCGCCAATGGTCTAGATATGTTACCACACAGTGACGTTAAACAGCAAAATAATACACTCCAGCAGAAATATACATTCACACAAACGTGTCTAGTTCGATTTGTTAGAATGACTGATAGCAAGTGTGGTTGATCGCAAATGGATGTAAGTGGAAGGAGTTGCGAATAGTACATGGTGGCACGGGTGAGAAATTGGAGATAAGCAACGACGTGAGGAAGGAAGGAACGATAAAGGGATGGAGGGAGTGTGGAGGACGGAAAGGGAAAGGAAGAAACAAGAAATGATGGCAAGAAGACAGGACTTCGGAAAGAGGGATGCCTAAATGGATGGATTTAATGGGATAAATGGGATGGATAGATGGATAGATAGAAGGAAAGGAGAAAGCAAAAGAAACGGGGATGAAAAAAGAAATGAAGAAAAGAGGCATTTAACGAACGAAGAATGAATAAAAGGTGTTAAGTAATAGTGGCAATAGCAGAAGTAAGAATAATGATAATAATTATAATAGTAATCGTAATAATAATAATAATAATAATAATAATAATAATAATAATAATAATAATAATAATTATAATAATAATAATAATAATAATAATAATAATAATAATAATAATAATAATTAGACTTATCCATAGCTAATCTCATCACGACAATTTTCACGATAAGGTCGTCATCCTCATGCATTTTAGTAAAACGCGATTTTTTCTAAATATGCGCATCTTATTGTTTTGAAATTTTGCCCCATGCCTTGTAATAAACTAATCTACTAATATCCAGGTTTTGTCCAAAAAATATCTGTTAGCACAGAATATAACTTTTTTATGAGAGGAGATAAGAAATCTAAAGTCCTCACGAGCCTCGAACTTAATAATCGCTTTCGCTTATATACGTATTGATTCCTCTTCCTATACTTTCTGCCACCCAAGGTCGACATATTAGCCGTTATACGCTAAAGTAACGCTTAAGCACTCACCAGTGTCGCCCTAATCGCGATTGTAATTCTACATAACATTGCATCCATTATAAACTAAGTCCGTCAGCTTACGTGTCCGTTGGTCTATCCGTCTGCCTAACTGTCCTTCTGTCTGTCTCTCCCGCTGTCTCTCTGTACGTATGTCCGTTTGTCAGTCCATCTGTCCTTCTGTGTGTCTGTCCCGCTGTCTGTCTGTTCGTATGTCCGTTTGTGAGTCCATCTGTCCTTCTGTGTGTCTGTGTCGCTGTCTGTCTGTTCGTATGTCCGTTTGTCAGTCCATCTGTCCTTCTGTGTGTCTGTCCCGCTGTCTGTCTGTTCGTATGTCCGTTTGTCAGTCTATCTGTCCTTCTGTGTGTCTGTGTCGCTATCTGTCTGTTCGTATGTCCGTTTGTCAGTCCATTTGTCCTTCTGTGTGTCTGTCCCGCTGTCTGTCTGTTCGTATGTCCGTTTGTCAGTCCATCTGTCCTTCTGGGTGTCTGTGTCGCTGTCTGTCTGTTCGTATGTCCGTTTGTCAGTCCATCTGTCCTTCTGTGTGTCTGTGTCGCTGTCTGTTTGTTCTGTTCGTATGTCCGTTTGTCAGTCCATCTGTCCTTCTGTGTGTCTGTCCCGCTGTCTGTCTGTTCGTATGTCCGTTTGTCAGTCCATCTGTCCTTCTGTGTGTCTGTCCCGCTGTCTGTCTGTTCGTATGTCCGTTTGTCAGTCCATCTGTCCTTCTGTGTGTCTGTCCCGCTGTCTGTCTGTTCGTATGTCCGTTTGTCAGTCCATCTGCCCTTCTGTGTGTCTGTCCCGCTGTCTGTCTGTTCGTATGTCCGTTTGTCAGTCCATCTGCCCTTCTGTGTGTCTGTGTCGATGTCTGTCTATTCGTATGTCCGTTTGTCAGTCCATCTGTCCTTCTGTGTGTCTGTCCCGCTGTCTGTCTGTTCGTATGTCCGTTTGTCAGTCCATCTGTCCTTCTGTGTGTCTGTCCCGCTGTCTGTCTGTTCGTATGTCCGTTTGTCAGTCCATCTGTCCTTCTGCGTGTCTGTGTCGCTGTCTGTCTGTTCGTATGTCCGTTTGTCAGTCCATCTGTCCTTCTGTGTGTCTGTCCCGCTGTCTGTCTGTTCGTATGTCCGTTTGTCAGTCCATCTGTCCTTCTGTGTGTCTGTGTCGCTATCTGTCTGTTCGTATGTCCGTTTGTCAGTCCATATGTCCTTCTGTGTGTCTGTATCGCTGTCTGTCTGTTCGTATGTCCGTTTATCAGTCTATCTGTCCTTCTGTGTGTCTGTCCCGCTGTCTGTCTGTTCGTATGTCCGTTTGTCACTCCATATGTCCTTCTGTGTGTCTGTCCCGCTGTCTGTCTGTTCGTATGTCCGTTTGTCAGTCCATCTGCCCTTCTGTGTGTCTGTCCCGCTGTCTGTCTGTTCGTATGTCCGTTTGTCACTCCATATGTCCTTCTGTGTGTCTGTCCCGCTGTCTGTCTGTTCGTATGTCCGTTTGTCAGTCCATCTGTCCTTCTGTGTGTCTGTCCCGCTGTCTGTCTGTTCGTATGTCCGTTTGTCAGTCCATCTGCCCTTCTGTGTGTCTGTCCCGCTGTCTGTCTGTTCGTATGTCCGTTTGTCAGTCCATCTGTCCTTCTGCGTGTCTGTCCCGCTGTCTGTCTGTTCGTATGTCCGTTTGTCAGTCCATCTGTCCTTCTGCGTGTCTGTGTCGCTGTCTGTCTGTTCGTATGTCCGTATGTCAGTCCATCTGTCCTTCTGTGTGTCTGTCCCGCTGTCTGTCTGTTCGTATGTCCGTTTGTCAGTCCATCTGTCCTTCTGTGTGTCTGTGTCGCTATCCGTCTGTTCGTATGTCCGTTTGTCAGTCCATATGTCCTTCTGTGTGTCTATCCCGCTGTCTGTCTGAGCGTATGTCTGTTTGTATCTCTGTCTGGGCTAAAGTCTGTTTGTCTTTCCGTTTGCCTGGTTGTCTGTCTGAGTGTTTGTACCATTTCACAACCCCTTGTTAGTCTTCTTATCTGTCCGCAACCTGCCTGTCTGTGTGCCTATGTCTGGGTGTTAGTATGTTGGTCTGTCTGCCTGTCAAGTAGGTTAGATGTCTGGATGTCTGACCGTAAAGCAATAATTTTTGGCAGAAGAATGGCAGGAGATAACCATTAGGTCTACAAGATCATTCTGTCGTCCTTCTCGCGATATAAAGGCGCTTATTATTCCAACACTGAACTCACGTTAAACTCTTCTTTCGTGTCGACCTAATAGTGATTTCTAACACAAATTCTGTCATTGGAAGGCTTCTTCAACTTCATTGAACTGTTGAACGGCACGAGTTTACTTTTTACTTATGTCCGTTTGTCAGTCCATCTGTCCTTCTGTGTGTCTGTGTCGCTATCCGTCTGTTCGTATGTCCGTTTGTCAGTCCATATGTCCTTCTATGTGTCTGTCCCGCTGTCTGTCTGTTCGTATGTCCGTTTGTCAGTCCATCTGTCCTTCTGTGTGTCTGTCCCGCTGTCTGTCTGTTCGTATGTCCGTTTGTCAGTCCATCTGTCCTTCTGTGTGTCTGTCCCGCTGTCTGTCTGTTCGTATGTCCGTTTGTCAGTCCATCTGTCCTTCTGCGTGTCTGTCCCGCTGTCTGTCTGTGTATGTCCGTTTGTCAGTCCATCTGTCCTTCTGCGTGTCTGTGTCGCTGTCTGTCTGTTCGTATGTCCGTTTGTCAGTCCATCTGTCCTTCTTTGTGTCTGTCCCGCTGTCTGTCTGTTCGTATGTCCGTTTGTCAGTCCATCTGTCCTTCTGTGTGTCTGTCCCGCTGTCTGTCTGTTCGTATGTCCGTTTGTCAGTCCATCTGACCTTCTGCGTGTCTGTCCCGCTGTCTGTCTGTGTATGTCCGTTTGTCAGTCCATCTGTCCTTCTGCGTGTCTGTGTCGCTGTCTGTCTGTTCGTATGTCCGTTTGTCAGTCCATCTGTCCTTCTGTGTGTCTGTTCCGCTGTCTGTCTGTTCGTATGTCCGTTTGTCAGTCCATCTGTCCTTCTGTGTGTCTGTGTCGCTATCTCTCTGTTCGTATGTCCGTTTGTCAGTCCATCTGCCCTTCTGTGTGTCTGTCCCGCTGTCTGTCTGTTCGTATGTCCGTTTGTCAGTCCATCTGTCCTTCTGCGTGTCTGTCCCGCTGTCTGTCTGTTCGTAGGGCTGTTTGTCAGTCCATATGTCCTTCTGTGTGTCTGTGTCGCTGTCTGTCTGTTCGTATGTCCGTTTGTCAGTCCATCTGTTCTTCTGTGTGTCTGTGTCGCTGTCTGTCTGTTCGTATGTCCGTTTGTCAGTCCATCTGTCCTTCTGTGTGTCTGTCCCGCTGTCTGTCTGTTCGTATGTCCGTTTGTCAGTCCATATGTCCTTCTGTGTGTCTGTCCCGCTGTCTGTCTGTGCGTATGTCTGTTTGTATCTCTGTCTGCGCTAAAGTCTGTTTGTCTTTCCGTTTGCCTGGTTGTCTGTCTGAGTGTTTGTACCATTTCACAACCCCTTGTTAGTCTTCTTATCTGTCCGCAACCTGCCTGTCTGTGTGCCTATGTCTGGGTGTTAGTATGTTGGTCTGTCTGCCTGTCAAGTAGGTTTAATGTCTGGATGTCTGACCGTGAAGCAATAATTTTTGGCAGAAGAATGGCAGGAGATAACCATTAGGTCTACAAGATCATTCTGTCGTCCTTCTCGCGATATAAAGGCGCTTATTATTCCAACACTGAACTCACGTTAAACTCTTCTTTCGTGTCGACCTAATAGTGATTTCTAACACAAATTCTGTCATTGGAAGCCTTCTTCAACTTCATTGAACTGTTGAACGGCACGAGTTTACTTTTAAGGCTGAATGTTCGTCTCTATTTCTGTCCTTCCCTTTGTCTGTCTGTCTCTCTCTGTCTCTGTCTCTGTCTCTGTCTCTGTCTCTCTCTCTCTCTCTCTGTCTCTCTCTCTGTCTCTGTCTCTGTCTCTCTCTCTCTCTCTCTCTCTGTCTCTGTCTCTCTCTCTCTGTCTCTCACTCTCTCTGTCTCTCTCTCTCTCTCTCTCTCTCTCTCTCTCTCTATATATATATATATATATATATATATATCTGCCCTTCGCTCTTTGTGGCCGTTTTATCATTTGCATGTTTGCTCTTGTCTCTGTCTTTGCGTCCAAGAGTTTTTACGTAAGAGTGTGTCTGCACGTAAGTCTGTTGGTGTATTCGCCTGCCAACATGTCGATCTGTGTGTCTACCCCTCTGTCTGTCTACTCATAAGTCCGTTGGGTTGTTCTCCTGCCAAGCTGTCTGTCGGTGTGCCTGTCCGTCTGTCTGTCTAGTTGAGTTGAGTCTTGGCCACCTAAATACCAAGCGATCCCTGCATGGCGTCACCGCGCCTTGAACATCGAAGCGCCACATCAAACATAATCACCTCTGATAATTAGCGATGCAGCTCATTATGCTATCTAGATGTTCAGTTGCGCGTATGCACTTGACCACGGCCTAGCCCTCACCTCGCCCCTCTTTGTCTACATGTAGCTGTGAAGTTTGAGGTTAATGGGTGCGATGCACTGATACTGAAGTCTTCCCGGAAATTTGCCTTTCGCCTCCCAACCTACATGTAACTTGCGTGGCGGTGTGAGGGCTGGGGGCGGGGTGGGTAGTCCCGGCGGCTTCAATCGATGTCCATTGGAACTTCAGAAATTGACCTGTGGGTATGCATTCTGGACAAACAAACACCGACACATAATATATAAGCTTAACCCATAAAATTTTCAGCCCTACCTCCTTATGGCTCGATCTTCCACAGTGCTACATAGAAGCTTTGCTATGGTCGGTTCGTCTTTCTGGAATAAATTACCTATTAGTCTCCGTAATGAACTTTTTTGTCTTTCTTTGCCCCTTTTCCGCAAGCGTTTGAAAACCATTCTCTTTGATTGTGGTTTGGTGTCAGGTCGGGAGCGATTATGAGGAGTTCTCTTGAAGTGGGGCTATATAAATGTACGATTACAATTACAATTACAATTACCTCAAGCCCATTCCTCAGCCGCCCCACTACCCCATTCCTGGTCCGTCTATGGTAGTCTTTCCTCGTCTTTCTCTCGTCTAAAAACATGTTTGATTTCTCAGTGTTGAACGCACAGGGAGCGCTTCTGAAAAGCTCTTGGTGCGAGAAGCGCTTTATAAATGGTCCGATAAGATAAGATATCTACATTAAATTCAGTTAAGAGTGAGAAACAACGACGCATTACCGCCTACACTATGGGATGAAGGGACTCTACCAGGATTACTCCTTAATAAACTTAAAGCTGTTCTTTTTTGGTTCACTGGAGTCGGGAGCGTCTCTGAGTAGTTTCTTCTTGGAAGGGCGTTATTTTCGAAAGAACACTTTGACCACCACAGCTATTTTCCCGCTACGCCAAGACATAGACGCAAAATTATCAACACATGAAATTCATGCAAAATATAATATTTCACTTTTATTTTCAACCCGGTCCCCCCTCCATACATAAGCCCCAACCGTACTCACCTCACTCTACCTTCACCCACCCAAAATCGGGCCAACCCCACCCAATTCCCATTCTATAACGCCCCCACCCAAAATTTGGAAGTTTTCAACATACGAAATTCAAGGAAAAAATAATGTTTGACTTTGTTTTCACCCCGGCCCCATCCCACCAAGCACCACCCCATTCTTTTCCATACACTGCGCCAACCCACATCCCCACCCCTTGAGAAATGTTTTTCTCGTCCAAACCACGTTTGCACTTCGCTCCACCAGGCACTACCCCAACCCCATACCACAACCGCCAACACCCATCCACGGCCTGGCCCCACCCGCAAGACCCCATCCCCACACCGCCCTACCGCACCCAACATGCACGGACATTATTTTGTCAACGTATGGAATTAAAAAAATTACTTTTTCAACCCGGCTCTTCCGCACCCCATATTCAAACTCTTTCCCACCTCACCCCGCATTCACCCACACAAACCCTGGCCCCACCCAAATCTCCATCCTCCGCCGCGCCCCACCTTATCCCGTAAAATGTTTAACATACTAAGTTAATGAAAAAATGATAGTTCACTTCGTTATCATCCCGGTCCCATTGTACCCACCACGGACCCACCTCACCAAGCCAACTCCATTACCCTCGCTCCACCCCAACCAGCCACGCACAGACTCACCATTCTGAAATTTTTTTTAGTTTCTCGCCCTACCACTACCCACCAATTCGCGCCCACCCTACTCTACTCCAACCTCATGCCTCAACTGCCCCAACAAACACCGGCTTGGCCCGCCCCACATGATCCCATCCCATACCGCCTTACCTCGCCCAACACATACATTTTTCAACCTATGGAAATCATAAAAAAATAATTTTCGACCCGGACCTTCCACACCTCATATTCCAAACTCCCCCACCTAACCCCGCCTTCACCCGCACAAACCCCGACACTACCCAAATGCACATCAGCTACCGCGCCCCATCATAACCCCATAAAATTTTCAGCATACGGATGATTAAGTCAGAAGGAAACCTCTGTTGCATCTGAAATTGCATAATTATGCATTTCATTGTATACGACCGATCAGGAGCATGTAGCCTAGTTGTAGCAGATTATAATGACACAGATGCGCAAAAGAAAATGCCTTAGCTAGCGATAGTCGGTTTAGAATAGAATAATAATTATTAGCAAGGTTGCCTATAGACAGTTTAATATTAACGAAGTCATCTCTGGCGCAGTGATGCTGCTGGGCAACGTAAACTTTTATTTCAGTATTGGCATCGTAGAATTTATTATCCCATACATAGAATTAAAAACATAGGCAGGCCTATGGGCGCGAGACTCCATCAGTGGCGGCGCCAGACACTTTTTGCAGCCCGGGCATAGCCAGGCAGTCACACAAGTAACCAGGGCAGAGGGCGAGTCGCGTGTTCGGTAGTACGGGCTCACATAGGCCTATAGTTTTGCGCAACCATGCATGCCATAAATCACCCACCCTACACTATTAGGGTTGGCTGGTCAGAGGATCAAATGGGCGAAGCCATGAAACCGAATTCTTTGACATTTGAAAAGTAAATCCTAGAATACTTATACAGGGTGTGCCATGAAAAAGACCCCTAAGGTTTTGCCAATAATTATCTTAGCCAGAAGTAAAAAATTGATCAAATTTTACAGGCATAAAGACAATAATTTCATAATTATTTACGCAGGCTGGCCAGATTTCACCGCAATATTTCAAATAGAACAAGAGTTATATGACTTTTAGTGAGACAACCGACTTTTCGACGATTCAAAAGCATAATTCAACAAAAAGTAGCAACAAACGATTTTTTTATAAGTCTAATCTCAAATAATAATATTATAGCTATCAAATGAGCCTGATAGTACACCACATCTTGTGTTAATGTGTCCACCAACAATGCTCACACTTGTTTTGAGTCTTTTGCACAGTTTTAGAATGGACTTGGAGATGTGTTCCAGAGATAAATCTTCCCAATCAGCTCCAGTGCGACCATCAATTTTCATTCTGTTATCGTTCTTGGTTTTTGGCTGCAGATTGAGGTATTTCTCGAGCAATAGCTCTCCACTGTTAAAATCATCGGGTTCAAATCCGGATATTTGGAACCATTGGTTCTTCTCAATGAAAACATTACAGTAATATTGACGTTGAACCGATCTCCTTTCATAAACGCACATTTCTTAACTCTCTATTTCAATAAATTATTTAGCTCTTCATTTCTCTGCAATCACTATTCATCAGATTAAGCGGCGATTGTAGATTTATCCCCAAGGCCTTGTTCATGAAGTGTATGAATAAAAAAATTTTCCTGCCACCAACACCTTGGGCACTTTAATTTGATAAAAATTTCGATTGTATTATCTTAAAAACAAAATTACTAATCAGAAAAATTCTTTATTTACCAACTTAACAGTCATCTTGCTAAATGATGTCACAGCGACGTGCAGCTATGCTGGTACCTATTTTTTCTAAATAATAATGTGGCGGACAGGCCACAAGACATAATATTAGACTATGTGAGTACATAAAAGAGAGTGTCTAAGAACGCTTTAAAATACTTGAAATCCGTTCTAGTTCACTTTTATACATGATAACTTTTTGACCGAAGGTTCCCCATGTCGGGTCGGGATAACCTTCCTGATAGGCGTACATACATGTATATTGACCCTGGATGAGTTTAAGAGGACGTACGAACCTCAGTTAACGATTTCCTATAATATTGCCATTTTTCATACGGAAGACCGATGTTCGCGTTTAAGCCAAACTATAGCGTGCAGACAGCGTTATTCCGGTGGAATAAAGCCTGCCGCACGGTGCGTCGCTTATAACGTGGAGTAGTTGCCGAATACTCCATACGTCCTGTGTTCGTGAATTCGTTCATAGTGATTTCGGTCGTGTTCGACTGTCTCGACAGCGTTGGCTTTGGCCATTTGAACATGATTTGGCGATCCTGAGTGTATGCGGTTGTGAGAGCTTGTAGAGTGATCTTTCAGGGTTCTCTTCCTTGTCATCGATCTCTCCGGGTTTAATCTTCCGTTCAGGGGTACGTGATAATGTGGCGGACAGGCCACACGAGAGATACGTGTAAAAGATAATTTTCCGGTAACTCGCGGGAGTAACCCTGACTCTCGTTAGGTAGCCATTTGGTTGGTAGAAAAGAATCTGAAACCGGTTTCGTTGGAATTTAGGTTTCGGTCGTTGTTATACGGAAGACCGATTGGGGCGTTTAAGCCAAAGCATAGCGTGTTGCCGGTGGAATAAAGCCTGCCACACGGTGCGCTGCTTATAACGTGGAGTAGTTACCGACTACTCCATACGTACTGTGACTCGTTCATTCGTTCATAGTGTATTCGGTTGTGTTCGACTGTCTCGACAGAGTTGGCTTTGGCCATTTGAATGCGATTTGGCGATCCTGAGTGTATGCGGTTGTGAGAGCTTGTGTAGTGATCTGTCATCGTTTGGTACCTTGGCATCGATCTCTCTGGGTTTAATCTTCCGTTCAGGGGTACGTGATAATACGGTCAGAGACGCCGCAGCTCTGTAGGTCTGCGGGAGGAAACGGTGGAGTATAGGGTGAAATCCCCTGGTGAAGTATCCGGTTACCGTTGGGCTACACGTGTTAGTGATTCTGCAGGGCTTGGGTTGGGCTCCTACCTGCAAGGGAAGCTACGTGTTGCATTCACGATCCTGCCGTCTCGGCGATCGTTGAGAGTCCTTTAAACGTAACGTGAAGGTTACGGGTTTTCTGTAGTGGAGAGTGGTGACTCCACGGGTGCGCATGAAGCCGACGTCTCGATGATATACGTTCGAATTAGCAAAGCAGGGGCACCAAGTTCTTCGGGTTTATTATTGGTACAGTAGAAAGTTGTCGCTCCCCTCGGGTAGAGGATCGTTTGTGGGCTTAGCAAACTAAGAGCAAGGGAAGCAGATTAAAGCTTAAGAGTAAAGACCAAGTTCTGAAATCAGGGTTTTTACCTGAGGTCCGTAACTGTTGAGTTAAGGGTGAACGGCGCCAGTAGAATATACGACAATTAATAAGTCTCTTCGGAGACGGGGCTACCTGTTACCTGTTCCCCCAAGACCGCCAGGTCTTTATTTTTTCCTCAGTTACCCGTAAACAGACCAGCATCCACCACGACGCTCTTCCGAGCGTCCGAGAAGGCAAAGTCCCGGTGAAGTGCCGGTTGTCGCTGTTGACCGTTGGGCGAGTGAGGCGAGCAGTCGGGAAGCGCGCCGCGTACTTTGTACACGGCGGCGGCGCGCGTTCCGTAGACAGGCTAAGTGTGAAGTTGGGAGTTTCGGCCGCTGCCGGTCTCTACTGCCGCCGGACCTCAGCTTGACTCGGTCCGGTAGCGTGTGGGCAGCGTGAGCCGTCTCTCCGGGAAATTCACTGTTACAGACATGGGAACAAGGATCCTGGTAAATTCATGGGTCGCCCGGGAAGCGAGCAGCTCGACGCCCCTTGTGTGTCTCACATGGCAGCAGGGGCACGAACGCCACAATAATAACGATTTTCTATATCAAATATCAAGTTTATTTGACACCAATTATACCACTGGTGAACAGTGATTTTGTTTCCTGAACACTTTCAGGTGTTTCTTATGCAGTTTCTTTTGCTGATCACGAAAATGACATTGAAATTGTCCCATCACGTACCGTTTTTGAGAAATCTCATTTTTTCTGTTTATTTCCATTTTTCAGATATAACGTTATAATAAGCTTCGTGTAACTGAGGTATGTCCAGGCATGCACTTAGGACAGTTTACATTTATGTTTGTCTTGCATAATAAAATATAAACTTGGGTCTGCATATGCATTAATGCTGTTAGAATCTTCCTGCAAAAGTTCTAAGCACTATTAGAACCGCTTCTCTGCATATGTCTACATGCATATCCCACTGAGGAAGTTGACATCAGTTTGTTCGTAGTTTGAAGTCGCATTTCCAAAGTTTAGTTTTGTATACATGTATTCAAGATGCATAACAAGTTAGCTAGCTTATTTTCAGATAAGCTTTAAACTATAATATATTTTAAGATGGTTGTTGGCAGCAAAGTGTTGCAGGGCCATTCCACGTATTCAAAATGTTACGGACTCTACATTTCGGAGACTTTGAGCCACTCATACAGAGAAATGACAACTGTTTAAATTATTTAAATATTTTTCATAGATGCCGCTTCAATCATAGAATAGTTTGGTATTAGTTAGACTTTGCTGGCTGTGATGTATCATTTTTAGTGAATTAAAATGTTTGTGTTACGGACTCTACAGAAAAGTTCCCTCAACTTTTTTGATGACTGAACTATCTTGATTTCCTGTGAAATTATAGATACAAATTCTTTTGAGACACAACCTTAGATTTGCCGTCCATTTCTGTTGATATAGTCATAATTGCATTTTTTTTTGATAAGCACTGATGTTGAGCACTCACTTAATGAACACACTATGCGTTACGGACTCTACGTTACGGACTCTACAGTTATGGATCATAAACAAAAACTGATTAATATCCATGAAAACAGTTAATTTATACTTTTTATAGCAATTATTGTCATCAATTCAATTGCTTGCAAGGTACTACGGGAAGTTTCAGAGCTCAAATTGAACAAATATGGTGTTTTATTGTCACCAACAATCAATGGAATGCTTGTACAGTTCAAAGATCTGTAATGTTGAAGCTCTTAATGTTTCAGAAGCTTAGGTCATTCTGTAACACTAGTCACAGGGTCAATGAACTTGAAAAGACCTATTTCATCTTTTGCTGCAGGTGCATACAGTTTCAGCAATCTGATCATTCCATAACAATTCCATGTTATCCACAATATTTATTGCTCAGTGGAGAGAGCGCTGGTCGAAAAACTGAGTCATTATCGCGACCCGGGTTCAAGCCTCGCTCAGGGCAAACATTTATTTGAATTTTCTGTTAGCTGCCAGTGGCGCTTTCTGTTGTGTTGTTTGCCTCGGGTCTGTTGAAAATAAGATCGCCCCTCCCACTCCTGGCTTGGCCGAATCAGAAGCGTTCCAGCACTTAGGCCATTAGTGTTAAGTTACCGAGCCGACCTGCGTGTCGTGTGAAGCTTGCCGTATTTCGTATAACTTGTACCGGTAATCGTTCTGCGGTCTGTCAGATTGAATGTCAATAAACGAATATATATACATATATATATATATCAATAACTGGTCAATTCTGTCTGGAAAGTAGAGCAGATTGCCCAATTTGTCATTCACAACATGCAGTATTCACCTTTGTAGCTTAGTCTTGTTTCAGTTAGCACTAGTCTTCTTCTGGGCACATGGACCAAAATTTAGACAAACCAATTTTTACACCTTATCCAGTGCAAAAATCTGGTTTACTTAGAAGGTTGAGGAGCACCCCCGCTTCTCGTGGCGCTCTCGCCCTAGACTTGCTCTGAGTTAAACACTTATATAAACTCTTGCTTTCTTGAACATATGCAGCTCATGGTCTAAAAAAATCATGATTCTGATTCTGTAAGTACTGGTACTTGAATATGATTGTGTAAGTAGGTGCAGATTCCATGGCATGAAGTACATTGTTGTAGACTTTCTGCCTGTGCTCTCCACATGTTCTTTAATTAACTGTTTCCACCATTTCTATGAATAATCGAGGAAAATTAACTAGCATGGGCCTACTATTCATTTAAATTATTGATTACGTAACCTTGTTTTAACAGCATTTATAAATCAATATGAATGCAATGAATAAATAATAAAACACATAAATACATCATGCAATATGTTGATTTATGTGTGTTAGATGTCAGCTAAATAAAATTTCTAAATGTCTTAAAGTTGTTGACTAATTCCATGCTTTCCACATGGTAGCTTAGAAAGTGATGAATAAAAGGAATCATTTAAACAAGATACATGTTGAATGTTTAGCTTCCATGCATAATTTCTGGCAATTTTAGCCATTATCTCATGAGCTGAATTTGTGCTTGGTAGAGTCCGTAACGCTTTTTGTAGAGTCCGTAACGATATTCAACTTCGAATAAAAAAATTTAAAGCAACATTAGGAAAAGTAATCTATGCTTACTAAGTAGCCTACAATGGGGAATCAGAGGAATAGAGATAGCAAGTTTGCTGCTCAATTCGAAATGCCTGCAAAACAAATCAGAAGCCCCAGAATGTTACGGACTCTAATAGAACTCATGTTTTGCCCGAGCAATTCTGGACACAAGGTGAGGTGAATTTTTGATCACGAAGTATTTATCACTTACTCTCACCATGGTCATGATGTCCAGCTAAAAATATTCGACAGTGGATTTACATTAGAAATTTAGCATTTAAAAATTGCATGTAGAGTCCGTAACGCAAAAAATCAAATTTCCCACTTTGAAGCAAAGTCGACACAAAACGATAAGTGCAGAAAGACAAATTCTTTTGGAATCTTATACTAGAACCATCTAGCTATAACAGAAATTAATAACAATTTATAACTCCAATATTTTTATTGACCTTTCATGGACTCCAATACCGTGGAATGGCCCTGCATCGTTCAGAGATACATATACCCAACTCTTACGCAACCCCCTCTTGAATCCCTGGTTTCTGATCAATTTGCTTTCAGACCTACTGGCTCTACCTCCGCCGCCATAATATCTATCTTACATCACACACAAATCCTCCTAAAAACCAATGATTATGTCTCAATAATCTCCCTTGACTTCTCCAAAGCATTTGACTCTGTCAAGCACTCTGCCCTCTTTGACAAAATTTCCACTCTCGATATCCCAGACCAAATCTATAACTGGCTTGTTGAATATCATCTTCAACGCTCTCACCTCACTGTGTTCAAAGGCCACGCCTCGTCTCTCCTCCCAATCAATGCCAGTATAGTCCAAGACTCAGTCTTAGGACCTACTAACTTCTCCATCACTGGTTCAGACCTACACCCTGCTCAACCACTTAACCTCATGATCAAATTCGCTGATGACACTTACCTCCTCATAGGATCCACTCAAGCTAACGCAATTTTATCTGAGCTCCACTCGATCTCTACTTGGGCTTCTGCCAACAATCTTACCCTAAATAACTCTAAATCGAAAGAAATGATCATTTTCCGCCCCCGTCACCAATATGACCCTCCTCCACCATTACCAAACATAACCAGAGTTAAAACCATGAAGGTACTGGGTGTTATCCTCCAAGACAACCTCAAACTCACAGCCCATATAGACCACCTCACAGCTACTTGCTCATCCTCTCTCTATGCCATCAGAAAGCTCAAAACCCATGGCCTCTCCTCTCCATCTATCCATAATATTACCAAAGCAACTACTGTAGCTAAATTACTCTATGCCTCCCCATCATGGTGGGGTCTCACCCTGGCGTCTGACAAAGAACGCCTTGAAAAACTCATAAAAAGAGCTAAACGCCTAGGATACTTAGAGCAAACCGTTCCTACTGTCTCCGAACTTGCCAACTCAGCTGATGCAAAACTCCTTTTCTCAATTACACACAACCCCAAACATGTTCTCTACCAACTCCTACCTCCCCTACGACCCCCTCCTCTCACCAACTAAGACCTAGAGCTCACAACCATACTCTTCCATTAAAGGACAATTCTCAATAATTATTATTTGTGGCGCCGCACACCGAAATGAGCATTAAGTCGGAGATTACACATCAGAGATATTAGCGAAATAGTATTTTTTGATTTTTTGATTTTTTGTAAAAAAAAGTTTAAAAAAAAGAAATTTTGAAAAAAAATGTTGGACTTTTTTCAAAAGACAAGTAGCCAAGCTATTTTAATGCTCTTGATTGGCAAATTTAAAAAAAAAATTAATTTAATTTAATTAATCAATTAATTTAATTAAATCACTTTTTTCCTTGTATCTTCGGCTAGGATTAAGCTAGAGCAATAATTTTTGTGTCATTTTGACGCCTGAGACAAGGCCTTTGAAACGATGCATCAAACGCAATATGTTGCAAAATCACCTTAATGCTCATTTCGGTGTGCGGCGCCACATTTATCCCACGATCGTTATATAAAAATATTTACTAGTTAACTTTAAGACTAATTATCGAACTTTAACTCTAATTATTCATTATCACTCATGTTAGCATTTCTGCGTTATTGTCAGATTGTCTTTTTCTCATTAAAACGAATATATATATCAAACGTGATACATGTACATTTTGCTAAAGTTGTGGAGAGTAGGCTATGCTATATGAGTAAGCCTCAGAGACACACAAAGACTGGACTTGTCAATAAAGCTGTGAGCTGTACTTTGGTTGCAAGACTGGAGAGAAAGCCAAGGAATGTGTGCCTCTCATTTGCTGTGGAAGATGTGCTGCAGATCTTAGAGTTTGACTCCGGGGGTCCTGTGAAATCAATGCTGTTTGCCTGGCGAGAGCAGTAAGATCATGACTGCGACCGGCTGCTAAGTTTGTCTCACTAATGTTTCTGGTTTCTCGGGCAAGAATAGGAAAGTAAACTGAATTCCCAGATCTTCTTTCGACAATGATACAAGCCCGTACAATGAAAGTCTTCATATAGCGAAGCCACCAGAGAAATGGAGTTTCGACGACGAAGATGAAGATGCTGCTGCATTGATCCTGCCAGGAACGACATACAGGGTGCGCCAAAAAAGACCCCCCCCTATGTGTTTTGCCAATATCTTGACCAAAAGAAAGAATTTCCAAATGAAATTTTACAGTCTTAAAGACAATTCATAATTACACATAATGGCCAGATTTCATCAAAACATCTCAAACAAAACAAAAATTATACCCCTTTTAGTGAGGCCACCCACCGTTTTTGACGATTCAAAAAACGCAACGCAATAAAAAGTAACAAAAACCAATCTAATTATTCTGGCTAATATCGTGGCCAAAGGGAAGAATATCGAAATGAAATTTTATACGCGTAAAGACAATTCATATCTGCACATGGTGGTCAGATTCCATCGAAATATTTCAAACGGAACAAAAGTTATACCACTTTTAGGGAGGTCACCCCCCACCCCCATTTCTTGACGATTCAAAGACGTAACGCAGCAAAAAGTAGCAAAAACACGATTTTATTAAGTCTCATCTTAAATAATTGTTTTCAGATGGCCTTGATATTGCCAGGTGATCATTATTATTACTATTTAAAAAGAAACAGGGTACCAGCGAAGCTTCACGTCACTGAGAAGTCACTTAGCAAGATGACAATCAAATTGGTAAATAAGGAATCTGTCAGATTAATCAGAGGTCCATCAAGAACTTTGCAAAGATACTCAAAAGAAGTGCTGGCACTGGGGGTGGGCACATTGAACACAAGTTGTGAAGCACTACCAAGTTCATTTGACAACAGTTATTTGAGAGTGGACAATGCCCACTGGACATGATAAAATCGTGTTTTGTTACTTTTTGTTGTGTTTCGTTTTTGAATCGTCAAAAAACGGTGGGTGACGTCATTAAAAGTGGTATAACTTTTGTCCTGTTTGAAATATTTTGATGAAATCTGACCACCTTGTGCAAATATGAGTTGTCTTTAAGCCTGTAAAATTTCATTTTGAAACTCTTACTTTTGGCCAAGATATTAGCATAAAACCTAATTTTTCCTGCGCTTTGTTTTTGAATCGTCAAAAAACGTGGGTGACGTCACTAAAAGTTATGTAACTTTTGTTCCGTTTGAAATATTTTGATGAAATTTGGCCATAATGTGGAAATATGAATTGTTTATAAGCCTGTAAAATTTCATTTGGAAATTTTTACTTTTGGTCAAAATATTGTCAATAAACCTAGGAGGTCTTTTTTTGGCGCACCCTGTAGTTGCTGACAGTGACCCGGATTTTAAAGTAGGTAGGTCTATGTCTGGCGAACCTCATCTCATTCACATAGTCGGAATTGAACGACCTTTTAGAGACTTAGGTTTGTCGAAAACAAAAGCAGAACAACTGGATTCAAGACTGGAGTTTGCTGTCACCATGTAATGGACAGAAATCGGTCCAACAGATATTTCTGCCTTCTCTTCACTTAAAGCTGGAACTGGTAAAAAAATTTAAAAGCCATGCACAAGGGTGCTGAAGATTTTCTGCACAAGGACTGAAGATGTTCTTTATCTACAACAGAAATTCCCAAGAATGAGGGATGCCAAGATCAAGGAAGGCATTTTTGTGGGTCCACAGATCAGACACATCATCAATGACAAGTAGTTTGAACATCTGTGGGAGGGACCAGAGACAATCACCTGGAAGCACTGAAGGATGGATGTTGTGGAGAATTTTCTTGGTAGCTATAGAACTCCAAATTACAATAAACTTGGTAACAAAATCTTACAGCATACTGACATAAAAGGCAACATGTCACTTAAGATTCACATCTTGCATTTCCACTTGAACTTCTTCCCAAGTTCCTCACAAATCTAGCGATGAACACAAGGAAATTGCCACAGTGGAAAACCGGTATAAGGGAAACTGGAATCCAGCAGTGTTGTCTGACAAGTGTTTGACACTGCAGCGAGATGTGCAGACAAAGAATACAAACGAAAATCAGCATCAAAGCATTTTAGATCTATGGAACTTTAGCAGCATCATGTATACATTGTACATGTGTAACTGAACAGGGAATAACTATGAAAAACCTTTAATTTCATGTTTCTCAACATTTTTAAGTGATACAGTCATCATCAGCACCCAATATTATGAGGAAGAACTGTTATAAAGATTTGTTTTCCAATGAAATTAAATTATAGTATATTGCAAATGTATGCAATAAACAAGCATTTCAGTTAAAATCTTGCATACCCATTTTCTCAAAAACCTTACGTGATACAAAAATTCTGAGAACACCACCGTGTTCAGCACGTCAACTTCTATAGAAAACAGGCAACGTTTTTTCGGAAACAAAAAAAGTTAAAATTTGTTGACCAGTGTTATATGAGATGTTACTTAATAAATTCGTTTTTGTTACTTTTTGCTGCGTCATGTTTTTTGAATCGTCATATAGCAGTGAGTGCTCTCACTAAAAGTGATCCAACTTTTGTTCTGTTTGAATATTTTTTTTACTAAATCTGGCCAATACGAATTTTCTTTAGGCTTAAAAAGTTAATTAAAAAACTACTACCTCTGGCCAAGATTATGGGCAAAAGACTTCGGGATATTTTTATGGCCCAACCTGTAGACCAATCTCGGCGATTTAGTGAAGCATTGCAAATCCTCTTTCGAGTAGCATTTCGAAAGCAAAGTGTTCAGCAAATAAAGTAACAGTCAGGTATATAGGTCTACTGTCTATGCAAATGCTTACGATTCATTTGAAAAACAAAAAAGCGACAGCTAGGCTTACGCTGTTAGTTGTAAATTGTAATGTGGATAGACAGCAACAGAATTTTCCCTGCAGAAACTTTTGAGCCACCAGAATATTTGCCCTGCCACAGAGCGGACGGACGTGAACAGTAAGAAGCCCAAACAACATCTCCCATGGAAAAATTTCTGGCAGGGCAACAAATCAAGGATGAATGTGATTTTTAATTTGTGTAGTCTATGCATTTATATAGTGCACCTTTCAGAAATCTATTCGGGAGCACTCCCAAGATAGCAATCTTGGAAACATGGGCGCCCGCACATAGGGTCAAGGGGGGCACTTGCCCCCCTGGAAAATTGAAACCTATGTTTTTTAAACTACTACTTTTGGATTTTTAGCAAATTTCTTTGCATTATGCACCATTGATACGAATGATACAGACAATGAAAGTCAGAAATCCACATTTAGATATCTCTATAGAAATAAACATGCTTTTATAACCTTCTGCCTTGCATGTTCAAGCTCTTTCTAAAAACTCTTGCAATGACCATTGGCTTTCAAGCTTTCTGTGGGCACCCATGCAAACAGCAGGCCTATCGATTATGGCCTACTTAATTTTTTAAGTGGAATCCAGCTGTAATGCAATTAATCACAACTGCAAAAAATTAAATACTAACGCAAACATTTGAAAATTTCTCAAAGTACACTGAAATTTCATCAAGGAGATCTGCTTATTCACCAGCATTGTAATTATATAAACCAAGTCCGCTATAAGCCAGGCTCCATTTTGTCCATTTAGCAAGCTGTCAGTACAGAATCCAGGGAGGTCACACTGTAGATAAACTTGGCTCTGGTTATCACGCCTCAGGATTTACACCCAAAGCTGACAAAGAGATCTGTTCAAAAGAATTGATACCCACAATCATCTGATCCTTGGATCCTCCACCTTCCTAAACGACACCCGCATTAACAGTTACTCTGGCCCTCTGGCTACCAGACTCGGACCTCTTTCTGACTACTCTTTGGAATAGGCTTCTGACTCGATGCAGAACATGTGAAACTGCTGGTGCCCTGCAATTGGCTTTCGAGTGGCGCTTTAGAGGCAACTAGAGGAGCAATTTCCCCTTGCAAACGGACACCTTTTCCGTTCATTTAGTCATTCATTCATTCTATGGAATTATATAGCGCACCTCTAAAAAACTACTTTTTAGCATAGATCTGCTATTTAATTTGTAACAAATTTCTAAGAAAACTATTCATATTAAAAATTATGCACAAAATGAAACTGAGAAATTTGCATAAGAAACCTCTTTGAAAAATACTCGTAGGCCTATTCCTAATTTCCATGCAGCATTGCATTTTTAAGCTCTTGCTACTACAAAATTTAATCGTGACTAGGCCTATCGTACAAATTTTGCCCCCCCCACTGCAAAAATTTCTGCGGGCGCCCATGCTTGGAAAACGGTAGAAGAACAAATGGTATGTTGCGAATGGTGATATAAGATAAAATTTATATCAGTGTCTAATCCTAATTGGCTGATATAGTCCTCAGAGCCACATAGTTATATCTCAGCTGGGGAGCTAAAGCAGGTAGTTACTTGGCATCATCCACCCATCGCGTAGTAGCTTACGGCAAACCAGACTGTAAGCACTTGCATCTCTTGGTGAATTCTAGCTTACAGTTGCGCGAATGTCGTTATCATCATAATCATAGTCATCATCGTCATCATCAGCAGCAGTAGCGTTATGTGCAAGGGTCATGGTGGAAAACTCGTCAAGTCAAATGCATTGGAGTTGACCTGAACATATAATTTCAAAACTTACCAAAGGCTCTTTCAAAATTGAAAACAGTTATAGAGTCCATTGAGATTGTACCTACAGCCAAGCCATTCTATAAATGTGAAACTCTAGCACTGAAGCATTTCTGCCCAATGGTCATCTCATTTCAATGAAAGCCCCTCGTGACTTTTAACTAGCATCTGCTCCTCCTCTTCTTCCTCTCTATAATCCAAAAATACAGGCATGCAGACAGACAGACAGACAGACTGGTAGACTGACAGACGAGCAAACATACAGCCGTCTAGATAGACACACCTAATGACGGGCAGACGGAAAGACATTTAGACTTATAGATAGACAGACATACAGACGGTGACAACAAGAACCACAGTTAGACAGATCTTCAGACTAATAAATGGACAATCAGATAACCAAACGCATATACAGGGTGGCTCAAAAAAAAACGTACCACCGGGGAAAATGCGATATCTTCGCCGCCGATTGAACTTTTTCTGCGAAAATATCCCAATTTGTAGGAGAATGAATTTCCAACAATCCCTGAAAGTTTCATTTGAAACTTTTCATGTTTGCAAAAGTTACAGCTGTTCAAACTTAAAATTTCGTTTTTTCAAATATCCGCGGAAAATTTACGTCACTTGTAGATTTCCATGTCATATGATATCACTTTTCCCTACGACCTCAGCATTCCGTTTTGCAGTTTATTGTAAGGTATAATGAGAGTGTCCACTCTCTGCCTTAACACAAGCTCAAATCTTTTTGTGAAGCTCAGTATGGCCTTGTTGGTCGGGTCCTGCGGCAACTGACCCCACATTAGCAGCAAGACTTGCTTCAGCTGGCCAATGTTCTCCAACTTGGGATTAAATGTCTTGCAGCGTTCCAGCATAGCTCCCCAGACGTGATAAACAAGAGGGTTAAGGTCTGGCGAGTTTGTAAATCATCTTTGCCAATGCATTTACTTCAGTTGATGTCAATAAGGTAGCGCCATCATAATCAACCTTGCCGTGCGAGCAAGCAGGCGCACTGTCCTGCTGCATAATAAAACCAGATGTTAGAGCATACCTGGTCTTCAATGAGTCTGGGTAAGCGAGTTCAATGATGAGTTTGATATCTAACCTACTGAATGGGATTAATTGCAGTCTTTTCTTGCAGCCGCAACACACGCCGGCATATCTGATGCCGAAACCACGATTTGCTTTGCAAACTTGACCTTTCGATTACCAAGCGAATTTCGTGAAAATCGCGCTTTTTCCGTCAGATCAAGCGACCACTTCCTGCCTCTCTTTCGACATCTGATCTTCGTTACATAAACACGTTTGCAGATAGTCTTCAATGTGCTCAGGCTCCACTTTTCACTGGGTATTTTGCTATGATCACGCGATGTCTCAGTCTCTGTTCATGCAAAGTCCGAGTTCCCATTTTATCTTTTGCAGAAACTTTGCCCATGACGTTCATTGTTTGGGTTCACAAATTGAGACCTTAATCTATAAAATATCACCAAATACCAGCAGATTGCTTCATAAACAGCTTCTTTACAGCTCATAGTGAGGTCGTATGACATCATCATCAATGTGTGTGTGTTGTAATTTGCCAAACATCCTAATGAAATCACTTGTATTGGAGCATGATTCTCCGGATAATTGAAAAAACGAAATTTTAAGTTTGAACAGCTGTAACTTTTGCAAACATGAAAAGTTTCAAATGAAACTTTCAGGGATTGTTGTATATTCATTCCCCTTCAAATTGTGAAATTTTCGCAGAAAAACCCCAATCGGCTGCGAAGATATCGCATTTTCCCCGGTGGTACGTTTTTTTTTGAGCCACCCTGTACATACATAAGCATGAACAGATGCACAAACATAATTATAGCTAGACTT
>OX457044.1:16701184-16706184 GCA_949752735.1 Lumbricus terrestris
AATGGATGAATGAATGAATGATTGAACGAATGAATGAATGAATGAATGAGTGAATAGATGGATGAACGAATGAATGATTGAACGAATGAATAAATGAATGAATGAGTGAATGGATGAATGAATGAATGATTGAACGAATGAATGAATGAATGAGTGAATGGATGAATGAATGAATGAATGAATGAGTGAATGGATGGATGAATGAATGAATGATTGAACGAATGAATGAATGAATGAATGAGTGAATGGATGAATGAGTGAATGGATGGATGAATGAATGAATGATTGAACGAATGAATGAATGAGTGAATGGATGAATGAGTGAATGGATGGATGAATGAATGAATGAACGAATGAATGCATGAATGAATGAGTGAATGAATGGATGGATGAATGAATGAATGATTGAACGAATGAATGAATGAATGAATGAGTGAATGGATGAATGAATGAATGATTGAACGAATGAATGAATGAATGAATGAATGAGTGAATGGATGAATGATTGAACGAATGAATGAATGAATGAATGAGTGAATGGATGAATGAATGAGTGAATGGATGAATGAATGATTGAACGAATGAATGAATGAATGAAAATGAATGAATAAGTGAATGAATGAATGAGTGAGTGAACGAATGAGTGAATGAATGAGTGAATGAGCGAATGAACGAATGAATGAATGAGTGAGTGAACGAATAAATGAATGAATGAATGCATGAGTCATGAATGAATGAATGAATGAATGAACGAATGAATGAACGATTGAATGAACGATTGAATGAATGATTGAATGAATGATTGAATGAATGAATGAATGAATGAATGAATGAATGAACGAATGAATGGGCAAAACAGTGGAACGGTCAAGTGCAACGTATGAGCGATAAGAGATATATAGGTCCATAGGTTGGATGCATGGTTGGATAAATGACGGTTGGACGGAAAGTTTTGTTCCGTGGCCGAATCAATACGGATGGTTGGTTGTTTCCACTGTTGAATGATCATAGGGATGGATGGATGGATGAACGGGTGGATGGATGGAGGAAAGGGTGGAGAGATGGATGATAAGAAGAGTCCCATGGAATCAGATGATCTGCAGCTGATCTCTCTGCGCCATGCAAACGCTCATCGTCCATGGAACTGGGCGGTAGCACATAAATATATACATATGTATACATATGTATATATATACATGTGTATATATATATGTATATAGTAGCGCGAGATCTGATTTGACCGACGAGTGTTTGTCGCCAGATAAAGCACTGGACGGATTGAAATGAAATGCACAGAGACAGAGAGTGACAGACAGACAAACAGACAAACAGACAGACAGAAAGACAGAAAGACACACACAGATACACAGGCAGACAGAGACAGGTACAGAAACAGAGACAGAGACAGAGAGATGGAGAGACAAAGACAGAAAGAGAAAGAGATAGCGTGAGGGTAAAGACAGACACACAGACAGACATAGAGAGAGAGAAAGAGAGAGAGAGAAAGAGAGAGAGAGAGAGAGAGAGAGAGAGAGAGAGAGAGAGAGAGAGAGAGAGAGAGAGAGAGAGAGAATCAGAGAAAGACAGAGAGATTGATAGATAGAGAGAGAGTCAGAAAGAGACAGAGACAGAAGAGAGAGACAGACAGATAGAGAGACAGACAGACAGACAGACAGAGACAGCGTAAAAACATAAAACGATGGAACACAAATTCAGACCATCATAATAATAGGCTATATAATCTGGGGCTCATGAGGACAACATCCGCTGCACGTGTGTGGCGTCAACGTATATTCTGTCTATTTTAGAATACGCCGTAGCGTTTAATTAATTGTTATAGTTCCATGCTGCGTGCGAGATTAAAAGAAAGTTAGATGCGATGGAGTTCATCGATCCCAGGGTTAAGCCATAGATATATCAAATTATATATCATTAGATATATCAAATGACACAAGCCGATCATTAGATATATCAAATGCTGATGCAATCTCTGACCAGTCGATCAATTTATTACGTTTCTTACTTATCACATGTTAGATGCAATATCATCTATAGGCTAATCAACCGATTTATGTGTTGTCGTGTATCATGTTAAATGCAATAATAAAAAGTTATGTGATTCACTTATTCATGTGTCGTCGAATGTATAGCCTATAACTACACATGTATATCATGTTGAATGCAATATATAGCCTAATTAACTTATTTATGTGTTGCTGTATGTATGTACGTGTATATACATGGATATGAAACTAATATATATATATATATGCATATAATAGCCTATTTCATGTTGAATGCAATATCTGATAGGCAGTGTAGCCTACCAAAATGTATGCTTGTCTGGGGCGCCATTTAGGCTAAGGCCGGCCTTTGCCCAAGGCCTTATTGAGATACAATGAATGAATTATTGATCAAGGGCGGATACAGAAATTTTCGAAGGGAGAGGGCCAAAATTTTGGTCTTGGATTCTGTCAGGGAAAAAATTTCGTCTTGGTCGGCGAAAAATCTGATGACCTTTTTTCTCGTCCAATTTTCGAGAAAAAGATACCGTTTCAGCCGCCCAAAAAAGTTGATGACCTTTTTTGGTCATCAATCGTAGTAATGGTCTCTCTACTGTCCTTCATTAATGGCTTGTCGAAACCAAATGGGGGCCATGGCCGGATTGCCCCCCCGGATCCGCCCCTGCGATTGATGACCTTCCACTTCGGCATCTGTTTCAACAGATAATTTTAGATAGTTGACTCTACCCTTATATCCTACAGCATGGGCTCTTGGGTCAGATGCTCTCACCCCCTAGATATTTTTCAAGATGATGGGGAGATTCACCCAATTTCAGCGAATGGTTCAGTCGTAGGCCATCGTGGACCGACTCATAAAATGCTCAGACTTAAAGTCAGCGTTGACCCTGCAGCATTGATGTAAAAAAAAAACGATGGAAACGGAATAAAAAACGGGGAAAACGTCGGTTTTTCGAGAAAAAAACCCCCACAAAAAACCGATAAAAACGGAAACGGTAAATAATTTGCCTTTGCTGCATCTAAAACCGCATTTTAATCTTGAAAACATTCATTAGGAACCTACTACACGCAGGCTATCTCTTAAATGATGATGTTAAACGATGAAATAATGACTTTAGTTAGCTGAATCCTTGAGATTTGGCGGAAAACATAAGGAATATCCGGAAAAGTTAAGATTAAGGAAAATAATAACAGAAAGTAAATGAATAAATAAAGTCAAAGAAAAAAAGAAAAAATGATAAAAACGATGGAAAAAGTAAAAAAACGAAAAAACGACGTTTTTTGAGAGAGAATAAAAAACGGAAAAAACGTTTTTTACAACTATGCCCTGCAGGCCACAGCGCAGGGCCCTGTTTTGTGACGCGACAGTTGGGCCAATAATATTGATCGTCTGCCCCCTTCAACAGATGTCGCTCCCATTACTCCACTTCTTGACAATCTGTCTTCCAACTGCTTCTTCCCATCAGTTAATCTGTTCCTAACCTCAATTATTTGATGGACTTGACCTCAGGTCAGCCTCCAGGAGATCATTCCAACAAGTCAGATAAGCAGCTATAGGTCTACGTGTGTTGAGCCGGAATTGACTTAACCTACGTCATCACACGACCACCATCATCACCGATTACCACCGTAGTACCCTTCTGTCTCCTCGGTTTGACCTCCCCGGATTCTGACCTGGCACCCAAACACGAACAGAGCAGCGGACTTGACTTGGTATGTACAATGTAGCCCCATGTAATAGCCTATAGTCGCAGCTTTATGTGACGCTGAGATTTTTTGCCGTGCTAGAGTCGGGAGCGCTTCTGAGTAGTCCCCTTGAAGAAGCGCTATATAAATTCTTGAATGAATGAATGAGATGTTTAGAAGATTACATCACATTACTCGTACATCTCATATTAAATTATAATTTTATAGACTTTAAATGGCATCCATTTTCAATCTGGAAATGCATATGCAAACAAATGCGTGGTCTATGCAGGCTGGCGCTTGAAGTTGAACGTTCCTCCGTTCAATTAACTTTCATCGCAGTGGCGGCGCCAGGATTTCAGTTTTCGGGGGGCTGAATCCTCGCGGAGGAATTTTCCAATTTCATCCGCCCAAATTTCTGACTTTTTAAAAAGTCATTCGGTCGAAATCTCATGGATGTATTTCAGTTTTTAGGGGGCTTAGTCCCCGGATGGCCTGGGGGAGGGGGTCATAGCCCCTATAGCCCCCTGGCGCCGCCACTGTCTCATCGTCTTTTGCGTGTTTTCGGGAATTACCTGCTCAAATTTTGCATTATAACAAACTCTCTGCTCGTTGTTAAATTCCGATCGTTGCGATCCAGAGTTTTAAAGGCGCTGCTTAGCGAAGTATCATGATTTTTTAGAGCCAACCAACTTGCAGAATATATCGCGTCATAAAACAGGGCCCTGCAGGGTCAACGGCGACTTTAAGTCTTAGCATTTTATGAGTCGGTCCACGATGGCCTATGGCTGCAACATTCTCCGTAATCGGGTGAATCTCCCCAACATCTTGGAAGTGAAGCGACATAAACGCTAAGACCGGTGGAAGTCATAGAGTTGCTTACATCCTAGAACATCTGGCTTCGTCAGCGAGCAAGAACTGTTTCGGCGTTGATGTTAGTCTTAAAATGAACGATAAATCAGTCTACGTTTAGAAGAAACACGATCACCTGGAAAACACTTGCCTGGAAAACCCTTGCTTGGAAACCCTTGCACCAATCGACTGAATAACACACACAGCCGTTTACAGAAGAGCAAGGAACTATACTTCGACCACCATACTATAGATGCGCAACAAAGGCTCTATGATTGTGGTGGCGTGAGGCTGTATTCAGGTTAATGAATGTGAACATCAAATATAAGATTAGTGGCTTTACATTCAGAGTCAAACGTTGCAGAGGGGGATGAACAATAATGGGCACTCAAAGTGAAACGATCATTGTCTAGTGTCACTTGTACCACATCAACCGGGGTC
>OX457044.1:16711184-16721184 GCA_949752735.1 Lumbricus terrestris
TAATATCTAATGGCTAATGTCTAATGGCTAATGTATAATTGCTAATGTCTAATGGCTAATGTATAATTGCTAATGTCTAATGACTATAGCGTCTAATGGCTAATGTCTAATGGCTAATGTCTAATGGCTATAATGTCTAATGGCTAATATCTAATGGCTAATGTCTAATGGCTAATGTCTAATGGCTAATGCATAATTGCTAATGTCTAATGACTATAGCGTCTAATGGCTAATGTATAATGGCTAATGTCTAATGGCTATAGTGTCTAATGGCTAATATCTAATGGCTAATGTCTAATGGCTAATGTATAATTGCTAATGACTAGTGGCTAATGTATAATTGCTAATGTCTAATGACTATAGCGTCTAATGGCTAATGTCTAATGTCTAATGGCTATAGTGTCTAATGGCTAATATCTAATGGCTAATGTCTAATGGCTAATGTATAATTGCTAATGTCTAATGGCTAATGTATAATTGCTAATGTCTAATGACTATAGCGTCTAATGGCTAATGTCTAATAGCTAATGTCTAATGGCTATAGTGTCTAATGGCTAATATCTAATGGCTAATGTCTAATGGCTAACGTATAATTGCTAATGTCTAATGGCTAATGTATAATTGCTAATGTCTAATGGCTAATGTCTAATGGCTAATGTCTAATGGCTAATGTCTAATGGATATAGTGTCTAATGGCTAATATCTAATGGCTAATGTCTAATGGCTAATATCTAATGGCTAATGTCTAATGGCTAACGTATAATTGCTAATGTCTAATGGCTAATGTATAATTGCTAATGTCTAATGGCTAATGTCTAATGGCTAATGTCTAATGGCTATAGTGTCTAATGGCTAATATCTAATGGCTAATGTCTAATGGCTAACGTATGATTGCTAATGTCTAATGGCTAATGTATAATTGCTAATGTCTAATGGCCAATGTCTAATGGCTAATGTCTAATGGCTAATGTCTAATGGCTATAGTGTCTAATGGCTAATGTATAATTGCTAATGTCTAATGGCTAATGTATAATTGCTAATGTCTAATGACTATAGCGTCTAATGGCTAATATCTAATGGCTAATGTCTAATGGCTAATGTATAATTGCTAATGTCTAATGGCTAATGTATAATTGCTAATGTCTAATGACTATAGCGTCTAATGGCTAATGTATAATGGCTAATGTCTAATGGCTATAGTGTCTAATGGCTAATATCTAATGGCTAATGTCTAGTGGCTAATGTATAATTGCTAATGTCTAATGACTATAGCGTCTAATGGCTAATGTCTAATGTCTAATGGCTATAGTGTCTAATGGCTAATATCTAATGGCTAATGTCTAATGGCTAATGTATAATTGCTAATGTCTAATGGCTAATGTATAATTGCTAATGTCTAATGACTATAGCGTCTAATGGCTAATGTCTAATGGCTATAGTGTCTAATGGCCATAGTGTCTAATGGCTAATGTCTAATGGCTCTTGGTCTCGGTGTGTTCAGGTCAACAGCAACAGCAAATGGGATGAGGACATTGAGAGGTTGTTCGTTGAAGAGGAATTTCTATTACTCAACGACAATTTTTATCGTACAGCACAACTCATGAAAGGATTAAAGTGGGTCGAGTGTGGGTGGGTGAATGGGTGGATGAGTGTTTTCTAGGAAGGGTTTAGGTGGAATGAATCACGAAGCGGACTTAGTGCAACGCTCGTGAATAAGCCGTTGCCCTGCATGCGCTTGGCTTTCGAGTGGCGCTTTAGAAATTTGAAGATTGTGATCACGCGATTGGTCAGAGGTGCAGATCGAACTCGTCTGTTAATTGCTTTCTGTTGGCTGTCTTTTCCTACATCCGTCTGTCTCACCCTCCCTGTCCTGCTCTGTGTCTCTGTCGATCTGTCTTCCTATCGCTGTCGTCGTCATAACCAATGTTTACGTAAGCATGCAGTGGGGTGTGGCATGCGCCTCTCTTGGAGACACTTTGTTCATCCTTTACATGACGCATCCTTCTGTCTTTGACCATCATGACAAGAGACGACAATCCCTGACCACTTGACCAGTCATCTCTTTGTAGGGCTGGACCTCTGCTAAACCTGCTCTACATCATCATGACGTTTCTTCATACATAGCTGCAAGATTATGCTGACGACTGACGACACGCAAACTCAAGTTTTCGCATCGTAGACCTACATGTATGCTACCCCCTTAGTACCCTGCAAGGCCGTAGACAGGATTTGATTTCGGGGGGTGTTTCACTCACCAATTTTCCCTTCCCCACAAAATTTATGACCTTTTTTATTTCGGGGGGTGTTTTCATGGTTTTATTTCATGGTTTTTACATCATGTGCTCGTAAATGCATTATATTATTTTTCACATTTTCCATTTCGGGGGGTGTTCAAACACCCAAAACACCCCCCAGCTACGGCCTTGGTACCCTGCGACCAATGGCAATTGTCCATCTGCAATGAATGTTAATGGTCTGACCTCTTTTGGATTTTCTGTGATTATATTTTATTAGCCATTACTATAATTTTGTCCATCCTAAGACGAAAAATGCCATCAATGAGGATTTCATGCATGTACTGATGAAAAATAGATTGTGCATGGGATTGTATGGCGATCAGTTCATTAAGAATCCTGAGATCAGTGAGACGATCGAATTAAAGGAGCTACTGCATCAAACGGAGAGATGATCGAATCCAAAGTCAGAAAGGAGAATAATAATAGCAGTAGTAATAATAATAATAATAATAATAATAATAATAATAATAATAATAATAATAATAATAATAATAATAATAATAATAATAATAATAATAATAATAATAAGGATGATAATAATAATAATAATAATAATAATAATGATAATAATAATAATAATGATAATAATAATAATAATGATAATAATAATAATAGCTATAATAATAATAATAGCTATAATAATAATAATAATAATAATAATAATAATAATAATAATAATGATAATAATAATAATAATAATGATAATAATAATAATAGTGATAATAATAATAATAATAATGATAATAATAATAATAGCTATAATAATAATAATAGCTATAATAATAATAATAGCTATAATAATAATAATAATAATAATAATAATATTATTATTATTATTATCATCATCATTATCATTATTAATTTATTATTATCATGCAACAGTTATTGCACACTGTACACCTTAAACAACTAGATAAACAAAATAATGTATACGCAATCCTAAACACAAAATAACAACAAAGCAATAACTGATCTGTAAGTGAAATTCTATTGCAATAATTTGAAAGCACACAGACGTCACGTGTGGCATATTATATATATATATATATATATATATATATATATATATATATATATATACTACTCTCATCCATCACTCTGGTCGTCCAGCCATTGATGGATGTCATCAAGGAAGATGAACCACAGACTGCGTACACTTCGACAATAGAAGAATTAATAGGTAACAGCTGCTGCTGCTGCTGCTGCTGCTGCGTTTCCACCTCTGCTCGTCTGTAAGTCCATGTGACCTGTCTATGCTGAGAAGCGAATAAAGCTTCTTTGACAGACGCTCGATTTAGAATTATTGCTCACTGTTCGCCTTATTGTATTGTATTTTAGTGTATCGTATTTTAGTGTATTGCATCTATCAATTTATGAAGCGCCTGTGCACACTAATCATGTGGCAAAGACCGAGAGAAAAGAAAGTGGCTTTTCTCTGAATACAGGTTGTCACATATAGCAACTGTCAGTCTCTTATTGAACTCCTCGAATAAAAAAATGCAGTTACTGTTCGCCTGTATTGCATTGTATACAGGCGAACAGTGAGCAATTTTAGTGTATTGCATCTATCAATTTATAAAGCGCCAGTCACGGTGTACACTAATCATGTGTTAAAGACCGAGAGAAAAGAAAGTGGCTTTTCTCTGAATACAGGTTGTCACATATAGCAACTGTCAGTCTCTTATTGAACTCCTCGAATAAAAAAATGCAGTTACTGTTCGCCTGTATTGCATTGTATACAGGCGAACAGTGAGCAATTTTAGTGTATTGCATCTATCAATTTATAAAGCGCCAGTCACGGTGTTCACTAATCATGTGTTAAAGACCGAGAGAAAAGAAAGTGACTTTTCTCTGAATACAGGATGTCACATACAGCAACTGTCAGTCTCTTATTGAAATCGTCGAATCAACAGATGCAGTTGCTGTAAAAGGCATAATAATTATAAATACTTGTCAGCTGATTCGGATGACCACAATGTTGTCATGCTTCTTACACATTCAGCTTCTCAAGATTTCTTTTTATTTCGCAATGCTGAAGCTACAGTCAAAGAAATCGACGAATGTTTTTCCAGCACTGCAACCGGTTTTATATCATCCGGATTGACACAACAACAACAACAACAACAACAACAACAACAACAACAACAACAACAACAGCGACAACAGCAGCGACAACAACAACAGCAACGACAACAGCAGCATGCATCAGCAATAACAACAGAAATAATGATGATGAGAAAGATTAATAATAATAATAATAATAATAATAATAATAATAATAATAATAATAATAATAATAATTAATAATAATAATATTTTTTGCCCCGAGGTACATTTGATCCCTCAGGGACTTACACTCTATTACTCTATTATAATTGTCATTATTATTGTTATTATTATTATTATTTAAAAAATAATAATAAGGAGTAATATTATTGTATTAAGGGAAATAAGGAAAATAGTCATAGCAACATTGATCTTCGTTTTGTCTTTCAATTGACACATCGCAGTGTGATCACAATTTAAAGTAAGAACGTATTATCACAAGTTATTGCAGGACTGACTTTAACTGTTTGGCAGTCGTGCTGCTCGTGCAGGTGGCTCACCACGTCCTAGTGCTTATTTTACCAACGCCATTATGACGAGAGAAAGACTGAGTTGGCTTTCTGGAGGGTATAGTTGGAAGCGATCCCAAGCCATTCTGATCTTCTGCGCTTAGTGAAAGTGTTCTACCAGTACCCCGAACCCCTTTCCACGTGTGAAGCATCCTTCCCAATTTCAATCGGCAAATCGGTTTTCATACAATTACTGCCACACGCAAGTCAGACCGAACCTACTTTTTCATTTTATTGCAAATATGGTTTAACTTGCTCAACCGATTTCACCATGAAGAATCGCTGGTTAGGAAGACAGTTTACACGAGGACCTGATAAAACCATTATCTTTGATTGTGGTTCGGTGTCAGGTCGGGAGCGCCTCTGAGATGTTTCTCTGGAAGTGGCGCTATATAAATGCACGATTACGATTACTTTGCCAAGCATATATAGGCAAATTCCTACGCCATGCACATTTTACGTTACGACTGAATGTAAGTATTATTGTGGAGATTAATGTGATTCTATAGTAGCCTAAATGACTTCGTGGGAAGTTTTGCTTAAAGGTGCAAGTATAAGGCCATATGAACAAAACAATAGAACAGCAGACGAGACGATCACTCTTGTCTTGCTTCCTTTATAGAGACAAGCCAAGCGCTGTAGCTCCACACCTTCAGCCACCTGCAGTGTATTAAATGCAATGGAGGTGAGCTTTGTAGAAGGAAATAGTCCGACTTACCCGGATTGCCACAGGTTTCCGGTCTGTGTTGTAGGCGATGAGAGGAAGACGAAGGTGCCGCGTGGCAATCGACACCGTGTTTATCAGATTCTGACCACCGGATATGACGATCACGCTGAGGTTATTGTGCGCTATCGCATCGCAGACCTGCACCAGAATGCTGTACGGGTCTGCGAGGGCCGGAAGTGCCACACCCTCGACACGAACGACCCTGTCCCTGACGGCGTGGTTCGTCTGAGAGACAGCCTCCTGGAACGACTGCGCCCAGTCGCTGAAGTTGTCCGCCTGAAAGACGGCGCCTATTCGGTAGACATCCCCGCCGGCGCTGACCACTCCAATGGCCAGTAGGATGACCACTGCCATTGCTCCTACGATGGTCAGTCGTCGTTCCCTTGAATGGAGATGGTACCGAGACCCACACGGGAAGGCAGCAGCAGCAGCAGCAGCAGCAGCAGATTTGATGGAAGATGCAAACAGAAGACGCTGTTTCACTGTTGTACTCGAAGTCAACATCATCTTCCTATGAGAATTGGGATGCTATTGGTCGTCATTTCCAGCTGTTGAAGAGTTTAAACGGTAGAACGGTAATCCTGGATACTATCTATCATACACACATATCGTAAGGCACGATTCAGATACTGAACATCTATCCTATATTGTCTATCTATATCATCACTGCTCGATCCATTTCGATCGATACTCGACTATTCGCGAAACTGGTTCTTAGATATCTATCCTTAGATATCCATCTATCGCAATAACGAGCTATCCATATCTTACACACGCGTGTCTATATTTACCTAAAGACATGGCCTCCGAGAACTTATAGGCATAAAATCCTATCGAAGGCGGCGGCGACGTGTCCTCGCATTCAGACTCGTGTGTGCCCCGGTAACTCGACCGAGCGACTGATTGCTCCGTTTTCCGTCTCCGCTGCAGCGTTCCAATACTCGGCTAGATTTCCATGTCACGCGTCGCTCCAAGAGCACACACACACGCACGCACACACACACACGAACACACACACACACGCACACACACACACAAACACACACACACACACACACGCACACACACGCGCACGCACGCACACACACACACACACACGAACTCACACACACACACACACACATCGCCCGACCTATACGTTCCTATTACGTGAGTCACGGCCGTCAATTTCTCGGTTGTAGACGTCGCTGTACAACAACCGCATCATCATCATCATCATCATCATCATCATCATCATCATCATCATCATCATCATCATCATCATCATCATCATCATCATCGTCGTCGGCTACGGCGGAGGAATCAGCCGACTGGAGTGAGCTCGCCAAATTGAGACTGATTCTTCTTCTATTATAAGCTGCGTTGCAAAACCTCAACGCAAGCGACGCCGATGGTCAACGGCGCCGAGGCAGATGCGTCATTAAGGCATCCGTGGCTGACCAGTGTGACCACTGACCACTGACCACTGACCAGGCCTCCTCCTCCTCCTCCTCCTCCTCCTCCTCCTCCTCCTACTCCTGTTCCTCAGACCGATCACCATCAGGCCAGCGCTTCTGCTGATGCTGCTGCGGTTTCTTAGCGTGGCGGATGAACGCTGCAGAGCTATTGAGTGTTAAAGCTTTAATATGGGTTGTATACGTACATTATACCTAGACGAATCAGTGAGTAAGGAAATCTTTCATGATTGAATAAGTGCTTTATTTATTATGTTCATTGGAATGGTATGGGTAGATGAATTCGAAAAGAGTCTGAAATAATGGATATAAGGATCATTAAAAGTATTATTGTTGGATTTGATTAACAAGTTGACGGCACTGTGGCAGACAACATTTCGGTAATGTTACTCGACGTTGTTGCACGGGATTAGATTAGATTAGATGCGGTTATAATATCTCTGTGCGAGTATGCGCTAACCACCTGCCTGCTTGTATATATATAATTAGATATATAATATTATGTATATATGACATATTAGATATATGACACAATGATTATATATTATATGCCACATTATATAGGTCTATAATTATATATGAAATATTATATATAGGCTACCTCCATGTGTGAATATATGTGTAAGACATTGAGAAGAGAAATAACAGAACTGGAAAAGGATGAAAGGAGAGACAGAGATAGGGATAGAGAGACAGGCAGACAGACAGAGAAAGAGGGAGTGAGAGACAGAGAGAGAGAGGGTGAGAGACAGAAACAGAGACAGAGGGAGGGGAGAGTTGAAAGAGAGAGAAAGAGAGAAAGAAAGAGAGAGAGAAAGAGAGGGGGAGAGAGGGAGACAGAGAGGGAGACAGAGAAAGAGAAAGAGAGAGAGAGCAGGGAATCAGAGAAGAAATGGTGAAGGCAGAGAGGATGAAGTGGGGGAAGACGAGGATAAAGAGTGGTTACAAGAGTCAGGTATAGCCTACATGTAACTGGGCGATGCAGTGAAGGAGGAAGTCAAGCATAGCATTAAGAAGACGAGAATAATATTATGGAATATGGAACAATGTAAAATACGTGTATACATCATAGGCGTAACTTTCTATTGTGACGGTGGTGTCCAGTCACCACCACTTTAAAAAGTGGTGGTGAAATTCACCACCACTTTTTGGTCCTGCAAAAAATAATTTTTTGGCATGGAAGCATTTGGCTGTCTTCTGCTAAGGCTATATTCATTCTTAAAATCAAGAGGCAGAGTAGGAAATAGATAGAGAAATTGAGATGAGGGGGAATTATAGAAAAAAACATCGCATCAAAGTCGATAGGCTACATGATAGGACTGCATATACAGGTTATAGCCTATTGCGCACGATTTGACTGAATTTTCCAGTTTATCATTGGCCGTAACTTGGATCGTTTGATTATTATTGGCGAATGCCAATTGTCGCGTCCTTAGCACAACTGGCATTAGCCTATTATTGTTGTTGCTCCTTGCAGTCTGTTCCTATACGCAGCAGTGCTTACTTAGTCACTTAGTCCTTCCCGTGCAGGTCTGCACATCGGGCAACGCACTTCCTCCACTCGTCCCTGTCCATAGCCAGTTCTTCAGCCTCCCTTCTATATGACATCTCCAGACAGTTCAATTTACCTTTGATGGTGCCCTTTAAAAAGTTATTTCGTGGTCGTCCTCTCTTGCTTCTACTTCCTGCATTCCAGGACATCACCTGTTTGGCTCTTCGATTCTCGTCCACGTGAACAATGTGCCACATCCACCTTAGTCTTCTCTTTTTAATGATGTTTTCCGTATCTTCTTGTCCCATCTTCTCTCTTATGACTTTGTTTGTTATCTTGTCCAATCACGATACATCCATAGAATCCTTTTCAGCCACCTATATGGTGTGCTGCCTCCAGTCTTTTCCTGTTTTTTTACCCTCATGGGCCACGTCTCAGATCTGTACGTGTACGCTACAGCACTGTGCTCGCAACCAGTGCTTGTTGCATAGTGTTTTTTTACCCGGGTATACGTTAATTGCAAGCCCACCGAGGAACCATCCTCCTTTAGAGGCTCAGGCTCTCCTGAGATATCCCGAGGCGGAAAAATTGTTGTCACTAACCTACTGTAGCAGTAACCGACGTCAGTATACCCTACATAGGCCCTATGAAATTATAGGTCCTACAGACGACTTCTTAACGGAAGCACAGGCCCAATAGCCTTCACCTCGAGCGGGGGTGGTAAATTTTCCCGCTCCACAGTTCCAAACAGATTTACGGCCCTGACCTTTCTTTGAGTTTGATTTTTTAATTGGACGACGTGTAGTCCATTAATTGTGTTGTAGGTTCGACTTGACATTATAAAATCAAGTTTCTGTAAAAGTTCATAATTATTATCAAATTCATAACCGAAAAATTTAAACATGACTGTATACTATAGCGGCGTGTAGCTTACTGTTCGAGTGCGACTTTGCGAGTGACCGAAAGTGGCGGACAAAGTAAACTCAATTCGATTTGGGAGGGAAAGTTCATCATAGCGGAAGGCGAGGGTAGAGAGAATGGAAGGAAAATTTAGTGAGCAGACAAATAGTCACCACCACTTTCTGGGGGAAAGTTACGCCCTTGGTATACATGAGAATAATATGCAGAGAACAGTAAAATCGAATATTAAAAGAACGGATAATTTAAATAGATAAGAAAAAATAGAAGAGAACCGGGGAAGGATTAATAGAATGGAAGTAGAATGCAGGGCTGTTTTAAAGGAATTTTTAGAACTGCACAACTCCTTTTCTCTCCCATCTTCCAAGGTAAATTACTTCAAATCGGACCATTTTTGCTTGATTTAACTGTACAAAAGTTCTTATACAACAGCACAAATCCTTTTAGAACTGCACATTTTGTGTACAACTGCACGTTAAAAAAAGCCCTGGTAGAAT
>OX457044.1:16728684-16801184 GCA_949752735.1 Lumbricus terrestris
CAATTTCTTCAGCGTTTGCGTGGACGAAATTACAGCAGGCTTAGTCGAAGCGTGTCGGAATAAATGAGTACTGGTAGCATATCAGTATGGCAATAAACGGTCATTGGCCATTATAAAGGATGGGTTGTAAAGGCTCTCATCCGATAAACTCATTCAGAATGAAAATGGTAATCGAGGCAATCCTGTCGTCTTGGCAAGGTCCTTAAAAGGGAAGTTTAACAGGCGAGACACCATGCATTGAAAAGTCTGTGGCGAAGGATTTCTCCCGATAAATCTGCTGAAAAGAATCAGAACGAGACCTATATCATATATCATACATGCACGTAGAGAGACGCCAGCGCTAACATTTTCATCTGCATTTAACATCGGATGCAAGCATGATATCATAGCGAACACTGATACACGGAAACTCAATACGACTATAATTATAGGGAAGCTCGTTCTGCAATCCTTGAACAACCTGTGTAGTGCGATTGTCGGTGTTTTTTAGGTTCTCGCCTGATTATTTTTTAGCATGATTTGCTGGAACATACATAATAGCAGGGTGAGAATTGCCGGGGGTTGGGGGTTTCAACCTCTTGGAGCCCCATAGTAATGTCTGTTTTTCACATCCCAATTCCAAGTGGATAATGGTCCAACACCCCAGTTATTTTTCCAAAATTCTTACACCGCATAATAGGCATAATAGGTATAATTAGCGCATAGGTCGTCCTAAAATTTGCCCTAATGAAACCACATTACACAATAGAAACGTATTTTGTCCACGTGACTGTGTACCTTCTACCACTCGATGCGATTTGTCTGTTGTGCAGCTATTGTCACGTGACATGCCGGTGTAATGGTGTCATCCATCAAACCGCGACGACTCATGGCCTCCATCCGACATTACCTCCATCCATCCATCCATCCATTCATCCATCCATCCATCCATCCATCCATTCCTCCATCCATCCATCCATCCATTCCTCCATCCCTCGTGCCTTCCCACGCATGCAGCACCCAAAGGACGCAGCATCCGAGTGATGTCCAATAATTAATTATTCCATCAATACATTGTCAAATCGTCGCAGCGAATTTCGTCTTAGTTCCCGCTAGAGGTCACCTCTGGCGGCGGACAATAAACCCGAGAGATGGCGACAGAAACACAAAGGATGTTTTTACCAGTCATTCGAACTCGGTCACATGCTAAACCTCGATCAATACATTAATTCCTTGCTCTTGTCTAGTTTGTGTTCGCATATAATCACACAATCTATTTACTCAATTTTCTTAATTCGCTTATTTGTCGCCTCTCTAATTATGCTAGTTAAGAGTTTATTAATCTGTTGCCACAACGCTGCCTATCGATTTTGTTTTGATTGAGCGTCTGTGAATAAGCTGGTTTCCGCGACTTGGCTTTTGTGGGCGCTGTAGAAGTCTCGAGATTACGATTACGATTACGATCACACTGTCGGCCGTGATGCATCGTTCCAACCCATTGCTCACAGGTGGCCATGGCTAGCGTGACATTCGGCTAATTTGGGTCTCCGGCGTTTACCAACACATTTGAAAAAATTTGATGTAGTTTTTACTTGTAGTGGTTGCGAAAAAATAAAAATGTTATGTTTTTTCCTCCTTTCATTTTCATTTCATCGTCCCTTAATATTTATTTTCCTTTGTTATAGCTTTTCTGTTGTTTCCTCTAGACGACCAAGCAATTACTTGTTTTAAAGTCAAAAGTTCTGACTATCCTGCATGATGACTTTTTGATTTATAAATGCTTTTACACTCTGCAGATATAGTTATGCAGAGACCCAACGTTTAACCCGCCGCTACCCTTTGCCGTCTTCCAATCTGAATTTTGCTCCCGAATGCGCTCTAGTGCCACCTTAACTCATGTTCTGTCGATCGCTAGAGTGGCTAGACCATTGGGTAAAAATGCACGTCATGTCCACGATCCATCCAGTCTGAGTACTGTAGAAAAATAACTAGGGTGGTCAGACTATGTATGATCCACTGTGGAGTTGTGGTGTGCAAGAAGGAGGCTTAACTATGTGGTCCTGATAAATCCTGGGGGATTGAAACCCAAACCCAGACAATTCTCACGTTGTCTCCGTTTGAGCCCATGACGCAGCAGACAGAAACTCCAGTTGACATAGGAGCTGATGGAATAATTATTATTATAGACGTGTCTTATTTTCTGTCTTTTTAGATTCATCTTATTCTGTTTTTGTTCAACACATTGGTTCAAGTGCTAAGATTTGATTCTTTTCAAATGACAAGCAGTGGCACCGCGCCCCACAATAAAAATAACAAATCCTCGACTCAAGGACTGTTGTAGACAATACAGGCTACAATTGACGATTTTAATAGTATTGTATTGTATTGTATTTAAGCATTGTTGGATGAACGAAGTGTCAAAAAGTGTCAAATGTCTACTGTTATCTGGGGGCTGTCAATCAGACAACACATTTGTGATTTGTTTCAGTTGCATAGCTGTACACTGTAACCGATTGCGGTCTGTCAACCGGATTGTTCATTCAAAATAAATCATTATTATTAACATGACACATGAAATTAAACATTCATGTGAGGCGCACATTAGCTTGGCTGCTGCTGGGGCCTAAAGCATGGGAGAAGAAGAAAGGGATTAGGACTCGTGGAAGAGGAAAAGGAGAAACAAGAGAAGCAGGATGAGGCGGATGAGGAATTGTTTGGATGCTTATGGAGCGTGGAAGTAGATGGAATAGAGTGAAGATCGAGTTCGTCAATCGGATGAGTCGGGAGTGGGAAGAAATGTTTGCAATCGATGTCTCTGAAGACATCGTTTAATTGACGATTGTTTGGATGTGCGCCAATAACTGTCTATACGTATACAGCGATGACTCAGATTCTCAGAAGAACTACTATACGTGAGAAGGAAGAAGAGTATAGGAGGACGACTAAGGAGGATGGATGAATGGGAAGCAGGAGCATGGAGAGGTATAGACGAAGATAAAGAGAAAGAAAAGGAGGAGGAGAAGGAGGAATAGGTGGAGGGAGGAGAAGAAGGAAGAGGAGGAGGAGGAGAATAAGGAGGAGGAGGAGAAGGAGAGGAAAACAAGAGGAGCATAAAGAGGGGGAAGAAAATTAGTTGAATGAGCAAATGTAGAGGAAGGCGAAGTTGCAGGACAGAGAAACAATTCACCATTTACTCAGTGGACTAGGAGCAAATGCAAGTCTTTGTTGCTCCTATTTTGAATATCTTCTATGGCTGTCAATTGCCATCGAGCTTTCCAGATGAAGATAGAATTTCGGTCTCTGGTGGCTTCAAGTAATTTTCAGGTTCATTGCCTTAATTTCATGAAGATATTTACCAAATAGGTCTAATGATTTCAGATAACCAGAAACTCTACTGGAACAGTGCAACGACGTTTGCTTCCAAACCGGGACGAAGCATTTGATTCGGTAGACCTTCTATGTCTCTATGATATTCTGAACTAACATAGATCTAAGAGAAAGGTCAACAAAATCATTCACATGTTCAGTTTTCGATTCAGTTTATAGATTTTAATAGTTTAAAATAAATAACAGCAGAATACAACGCAGAAAACTAACAACAATAAAAAGTTTCTGTTGAGAACAACGGTATTCAAGTCACGGAATAATTATTGTAGAAGTAACAAAAAGAGAGAAAACGTCCGTCAAAGTTTCTTTTTCTACATAGGCCTACAAGTACGACTTCATTAAAGTAACTTCATCGACTACCCAGAACCAAGATCTTCGTTCTGATCCTACTTACACAGATACAATATAATTATGCGAATTGAAATTATTATTATTATTCCTATTAATAATCAAGTTCTTTAGCGCCAGTATTGAAAACACAACCAATGGCGCGTCGGAGTCATGTCGTAATCAGAAGATCATTCCGCCTAAAAATAGAGCGGTAGGGTAGGCCAATAATACAGCTGATATAAAGCAAGGTGAAACGTAAAGAATTAAAAACTCCGCCACTTGTTGTTCTCTGCCAGTGCCAGTCCCAAGCCTTGATAAAGGAGGAGGGCGTCACTAATCATCTTTGATATGGCAGTGTCGCTAAACATGTAACAGGCAGTAAAGAATTAAGTAATCGTAATCGTAATCTCCAAACTTCTAAAGCGTCATTCGAAAGCCAAGCGCGGAGCATCAGCTTATTCAGGAGCGCTGCGTTGAGACAAAAGGACTCTTCGTAATAGTAGAGAACGAAATAACACACGAATGGGACTTAGACATAATTAACATCGTCGTTTCAGTGCTTGTTAGTAGTCTACTTCACCGAATAGCAAAACAAAAGTTTTCAAGTAAACTGCTAAGAAACGCATTCCAATAGAGATGCTATACAATCAGGCAAAACTACGACCAATGCTTCAGCTTCATCAAAGAACAATCGAGTATTTTAGTAGCCTACAAGCAATCAAATTCCCAATTATGGTGGATGGAGTTTCGCAGAATGGCTCTGTACAGTGTACATTGTACATTGCACAATGATCAATGATCATTGTACATGTACATTGTGCAATGATCATTGTACATTGTACATGTACATTGTACAATGATCATTGTACACTGTACAGTGTACTTTGTATAGTGATCATTGGAAAAACGATGACTCAACATTGAATCATTGAAGTAATCTGATTAAACAAATAAACAAATTATAATTCATGGCGTAGTGAACGCTAATTCTTAATTAAAAAAGTGAACCACGAATTAAGCATTTAATAAGTTTCCATATAATAATATTATTTTTATGTACCCTCTGACCATAATATGTAGAACATTGTAGATCTGGTTCTGTCACTCGGTGCGAAACGCTTCAAGCCATGTTTATCTAAACTGCAGAACTTTGAGCAAAACCATTACCTATAGTTTAATCTCGAGATTTTGTTCGGAAGATAAGCAGAGCGTGTCCACACGTTCTTGAACGCTAACTAGTTTGAAAAAACGACAAGTGTAAAGCAATAAACAGAAAAAAACGAATAATAATTATACCAACTTAATTGTGCAAAACGCACGTGGCACGATCTGATTTCAAAACCTCATTCACCGGATTTGTTTGATCATAAACAATGGTTGCACAGGCAACTCGAAGTAACAATGGGAGACTATATATTAGGCCTACAATTAATTAAACAACAAAACTCTCGTAGACGTAAATTATAATCAGAAACCGTTTTTCAATGACTTAATATCCAACGAGCATGAAACCAGTTGCAGCGCGCAGCTGACCAAGAAGTCTTACGCAGTAACTCGCAGGCAAACTCTCAAATGGGATAATAAATAACTAGAACACGAATCAAAGGCTGAAAGCCGAAACCGTAACTAAACGGAAACAACGTAGGAGACTCGTTTATGTTGAATATGTCTCGTTTCCATTCAAGATGCAACCATGAAATAACAACATAGTTTCTTTTTGTAAACATGACAATGTAGACCATAATTGTCATCAAAATTAATTTATTTAATATTACAACTTTTTCATCGTCATCGTGACTTTTATTACTAATAAATTATAATAGTTATTATGGGGCTTTTATCATCATTGTTGCGGCTGATATTATTATTGTCGATGTTGTCGTTTCTGTTGCTCCAGTAGATTTTACCCCGCGCGAAAAATTACACGTAGGCTAATGCGAAACCCAGACGAGATCAGTCAGCTGATAAGTGAACAGCAGTTATAGGGATACAGCGCCGTCTTAACTCATAGCCACAATGAGCAGTCGTTGCAGGGTCCCTACGATTCGAAGGCACCACAAATTAAAAAAATACCAGAAAATTTGCTGCGTGCACGCGTGACCTGCACGCTAGGCTGAATTGAAACCTTGCACTGCAGGGCCTACAAACTATACTGTACTGCCAGTGCTAGTGTCTCAATGTCTTGGTTCCTCATCTGGAACTGATATGGCTCAGTCTCGATCATTTACCTCAATTGGTTCTTCTCGCTGGAATGATATTTCTCCTTCTGTTCGCTCTACACTTAAGTCTGGCAGTTTGTCCTCTTCTTTGTCTCTTCTCAAAACCTGCTTCATCTCGCGGGGTCTTGCGCACTTGGAGCGCCTCTAAACAGTTCACCCTACAAGATGCGCCTTATAGGTCTAAATGTTTAAACACAATACAATAAAATGACAGTGACATTGTCGCCGTTTGCTGGTCACACAATCGCTGTCAGTGTAGTTTTTCAGTGTTAATGCAATTGCCAGTGTCAATGTAATCGTCAGAGTTAATGTCATTGTCAGTGTTAGAGTCATTGCCAGTTGTTAAGGTCATTGTCAGTGTTAACATAATATTGTCAGCGTTGATGCAATTGTCAGTGTGTTTGTTGCTCGAGTCCAACAAACGATTTCAATAACAGCTGTCTATAAACAAACGGTAAAGAATAAGAAGTCGCCCATTTGCACAATTATCAAGAAACCTAAATAGACATGACGGACAAAATAACCAATATTGTAATTGAATCAATTTACAATAAGGCCTATATGAATAAGTTTGAAATAATTAAAAACTCGTGTTTGGCTGTTATGGCTTCGAGATAAGGTTTACAAACAGTGTAAATGGCGAGATCGGCCTATACCCATGCTCGCCTCATTGGCCGCATTCTATTCCTATTTTTATGTCCCGTCTCTGCTTATAATTTATGCGTGACGTTCTTCGCCGGCTCCCTGTTTCACAGCGCATCTCCTACCGAGTTTCTGCACTTGTCTGGCGATGCCTTCTTGATTGTCCTCCATCATACCTGTCTAGCCTTTGTCGGTCTGTCTCCGACCTTGCAGCCCGTCGAACTCTTCGCTCGGCGGCAACGGGTGAGCTTTTGGTTCCACGAGCTCGCACTTCTATCAGACAGCATCGAGCATTTTCTGTTGTGGTTCCCGATATATCTGGAATGGCCTCTCACTAACCTTGCGACTTAGGCTAAATTCACCTGCTTTTTATAAGTTGCTAAAATCTTACTTTTTTAGCTGTAACTGGGCTGGGAGCGCTTCTAAGTAGATTTCCTTGAAGAGAAGAGGCGTTAGGCTATATAAATTCTCGAAATGAATGAATGAATGAATTGCACTCAACTTCGGATTTAATTTGTATCTTTAATTATCAGTTATCACTTCAATGCATTATAGCAATGTTTTATGTCGTATATGTTCTATTATACGTCTGCAAGTGGGGTAACAAGGAAAACATAACCTATACTTATTTACCAACTTACAGAACAAAGACTTCCAAGCGCTGAGAGTGGTATGGCCTTGACAGGGCGGACAAAGGTCATGCACGACCTTTGAGATGAAGGTTATGACCTTTACTTCGGATGATCTTCCACTTTTCCGCGTCTCACTGTTGACCGTCGAGACAGTGCAGAAACTTTCGTTCCACCAGAAACGGAACCAATTTGTGTCTGTATACAAGAAGACAAATCGCATCACTTGCCGTAACATCATCACCAAACTGTCAGCGTACAGAGACAGAAAACGGAGAGACCACCCACCAAAAAATCGACTACGCTGCGAGCAAACAGCCTATGACAGTATTACAGCCTACTGATGTTATGTTGATATAAATAACAAGGGTTTTAATCAGTGGCGGCGCCAGGGGGCTAGGGACTAAGCCTCCCCAAAAGGTCATCAGGCTTTTATGGATAGGGAAAATTAAATATTTTCATGAGATTTCGACTCTTAGCCGCCGCCCTCTCCTCTAAAAAGGTCATCAGACTTTTGGGACATTAAACAACTTCATGAGATTTCGACCAAATGACTAAAAAAGGTCGTCAGAAAAGATTAAAATGGAAAATTTCCTCAGCTTCAACCTTCCAAAACTAAAATCCTGGCGCCGCCACTGGTTTTAATCGGTTCAGAAGTCTGTTAGAACTGCTGCAAATTCAACTGGAATGCCTAGTAGCTCATTTTCCCAATAGTCTCCTCTTGAATGACATCCAAACCATTGCACTGAGCCAACAACTCTTGCACTGAACCAGTGACCGACTGACAATAAAACCATAGGCGTAGGGAACATTTCGGCAGTAGGGGGGGGGCAAAACTTTGACTTCTGTCCGAAAAACTTTAATCACAATTTTTAAAAGGACTTTGAAGACATCCGCCCAAAATTTTCCGATTTCCTCGTCCGAAAAATCTGATGACATTTGTTTTGTCATCGGCCAAACATTTTCCTCTAGAGAAAATATAGCTGTTTTACCCCAGTGCGCCCGCGAAAAAATCCTCCCGTATCTGTTTGCCCGAAAAATATTCACCCAAATTTTTTCACATCCGTGCCTGTTTTGCCCGAATATCACATTTGCCCGAAATTTGGGGTGGGGGCATTTTCCCCGCCTCCTACGCCTATGAATAAAACAGTAACAAAACACAAAACTGTCGCCCTGCCTCTGACTTAGCCTTCCGTCGAGCTTTGTGCCCTTCTGCTAAGAGGAGCTCCTGGTCCTTCGGTCCGCTCTTCGACCAGGCAGCGTCGAGCCTTCTCGGTTGTTGGCCCTCCACTTGGAATGGGTTCGCGCCTGCGCTACGCTACGCTACGCTTACTACTTCGGAATGATTTGCCTGCTTTCTACCTGTTGCTCAAGACCTTTCTCTTTGCCCCTGGTTGGGCCGGAAGCGCCTTTGAGTATGCCTCTTGAGAGGGCGCTATATAAATATTTTGAATGAATGAATGAAGGCGCACCGAACGTCAAAATGCCATAAACTGCGACTCCCTCACGACATACCTCCTACGAAAGGCCGTCGATATTGCAGCTTAGATTGAATCAAATGAACGTGATTAGAATTTACCTGACAGGTAGTAGCATCAGGAGTAGAACGGGAAAAACCATCTTCATGTAAGGCAGAGGAGCGAAACCAAAGCCGCAGAGAACGGCCAACTGAACGAGTTGAACGAAAGTAAAGAGGTGGATCTTGCGCTGAGGAACCGTTCGAATGTAGTGGTTCGGAGGATAGGCCGCCTGGCGATAAAAGCACGAATCAACCACAAATAATATTATTAGAATCAATGCGGCAATACTGTGTAATAGTTTATTGGTCAAAGTACTCGTTATTGCAACGCTTATGGTATAAACAGAATTGAGACTTCCCTCGAAGGTTAGGCCTACTGTGTAGAGTCTTGAACAGGTACCCAGAGGTGGGCAGTAAATTATTGAGTAATTGAATTTGATATTAAGTAGTTTAAGTTACAATTGTAATTGCTAATTTGTAATTTTCTGCTCTGCATCAAAGTAATATGTAATTCATTTACATTTCTTCATGTAATTTGCAATTTAAATTAATTCTCCAAAATCAAATTACTTTTAATGTATATAGCATCCATATTTTAAGTTACGGTATACGCTGGCTACCTGCACAGCAAGCAGATTAAACAAAAGGAATATAATTATGAGTTGCCAGTAACAATTATCTGGAAATGTCACCAGTAGCAAACAAAATACAGAGTATCTAGTGGTCATAAAGAAGATGAGAAAGATGAAATTATTTTGGTTTTAGTGTGCAGCGTGCAGTGACCACCGATGCAGTCTCCGCGCTGTAGTCGGGAGCGCCTCTGAGTAGATAGCTTGAAGAGGCGCTATAGAAAACTTGAGAAATAAATAAATAACTGAAATAATCGGGGGGCACAGCTGTTGTCTTTGTAGTCTAACCTGTTCGGTGAATAGTAGGACGATCCTCTCAAATAGCTGGTTACGATGGAGAGCAGTGATGGCCAGGTAGAGGAAGAGTCCGTCAAGAACTGGACGAGGGATCAGCTTCAACTTATCGATCGACAGAACCGAAAGACCGATGAGAACGTGACACAGGATTCCAGTGACACGAGTCTCACGAACACAGATTATTCTACGAAACAGAAAACACACAGACAAACAATAATAGACATATTAATTAGCATGGGCGGAGTTTATCAGGGGCTAGGGGGGGCTAAGCCCCCCAAGAATAACCAGATTCATTTTTTTCACCATGTAAATGGTATCTTTTCCCGGGCATAGCCCTCCCCCCTAAGAAGGCTTTAGGCCCTCCAAGAACGGAAAGCAAACTCCGCCCATGTTAATTAGATTGCAAGACATCGAACAATACTGTCCGTTGTTTTGCTATATAATCATAATCGCAATCGTAATCGTAATTAAATCGTAATCTCCAAGTTTCTAGAGCGCCACTCGAAGGGCAGCCAAGCGCAGGGCACCAGCTTATTCATACCCTCCTCCTCATTTTCTTTTCTCAAAACCTATTTCTTCTCTCGTGCACGGCCTTGCGCACTGGGAGCGCCTCTGAACGGTTCACCCTGGTAGAGGCGCTTTATAAATGTTTTTATACAATACAATACCGGTATACTTAGAACATATAGAATCGTATCGAATCTACAAAAAGTATGGAGAGTTTCTCACAACAGCATGGACTATTCAGAGGCGCACTCATCGCAGAAGCACCGGTGACAAAGAAACGTCACGAGAGGTCGAGAGGATGCTGAGATGACCGCAGGCATGAGCTTAGCCTGTAGAAGCGGGGGATGGTTATTCCATGTACGTGGAGGTATCTATCACAGAGAGCACTTGATTCGAGCACATAAAAATCACCGCATTGATCTGAATTGTATTGTCTATAATTATTTTAACTGAAACAATCGGTTAGCTCTTGTAAGCGGTGAGACCGAAAACTCTGAGAGCAGAACAGTGAAGGTATAACTGACCTTTGGTAGACGTAGCCCTGGTTGACGTGATCCTCAACGTCGGCCATTGCTCGGACGTGGAGAGGTGAATGAGGCAGGGCTCCGTGGACCATGGGAAGTCCGAAGTAGGCGAGAGCCGCGTTGAGCAGAGCAACGACCATCAGATCCCAGTGATAGGCTGGACCCTTCTTCAGCCTAACCAACCAAAGAAGACAACAAAAGCTTTTCAGAAGCGTTCTAGCCAATGCTAACGGTGACATAGGCCTACTCATGTATTCTATACTTTGCCAATCCGACAGCGGAACTGAGCGAAAACTACATAATCATGATGTCCGCTTTGTCATACGTATACGTCTACATAGTTGCATGAAATGGCAAATTTTTTAATTTGATGTGTTTTTCTGGGTTGCTGTCTCAGTGGTCTGTCTTTACACAACACTTCAAGATTGTAAATAATGAACGACAGACACGGAAATAATCAGAGTTCGTTTTTATGCTGCTTCCTGTTGAAATACCTGTCGTGGTTACTATAGATTTTTATCAACAGAACATGAGTCCGATTTTTCTTACAATTCGGGCACACGTTTCTCTGCCTAATCTATGAAAATTGTTTGGACAACATTATTACAGTAGGCTAGTCTTTAGAGCTGCCTTGTAAGGAATTCGTACAACTGCACATTTTTAAGTGCCTTCTTTCCCTTCCTATCTTTCATTGTCAATAATCCCAAACGTATGAAAATGAACATCAAACTTGTTTTAACTGCTAATTATAAATGCGTTTATAGCTGCACAAATTCAGTTAGGATTTCCCTTTTAGTATGAAAATGAACATCAAACTTGTTTTAACTGCTAATTATAAATGCCTTTATAGCTGCGCAAATTCAGCTATAGGATTGCCATTTTAGTGTAGAACAGAACAGCACACTAAAAGTGTCCTGATGGTCTCTAATAAATAACCGGAAAGTCTATACTGGGTCTGACCTGTTTTCTGGGCTGTTGACCATTGCTCCAGCGATTGATTGGTCCATGAAGAAGAGCAGAGACAGTGAGAAGCCGAGGAACATTGAACCCAGGATGGCAGGCCACTGCAACTTATCGAGCTGCGCTGGGATGAAGACCTCTCCACTGATCAGCTTAAACTTCTCTACTAATAGAACGTACACACCAGCGAGAAAATTAAGCTGCGATGGGGCAGGTAAGTCATGGTAAAATAAAGTACGGTAATCAAGACTGCCGGGTGTGTTTTACATACATAATCCAAGGACTTCTGTAGCGCCACTACATGTGGTACATGTGGTCCATCCGAATGGGTTCTACAAGTCTCTCAAGTCTTTTTTCTTTGTCCGTGGTTGGGCTGGGAGCGCCTTTGAGTAGTTTCTTAAAGGGGCGCTATAAAAGTTCTGAATGAATGAATGAACTATGTAAACTATGTAAATGTAGACACCAAACGTGTCTTTGATTCCTGTATTGACGTCTGCAGCGTAAATCTTAACTCACGTGTATTCATTCATTCGTTCATGCACCGAATAATTTAATGCCTCATTCGTGGCTTTTATAATTTAATTGTTTGTTGCTTTACTCATTTCTCCATTCACTCAATAATTAATTAATTACGTCATATATTCCTTAACTAATTAATTAAATCATTCATTCGTTCTTCTATATCTTCATTCTTCCATATACCTTTCCTCCTTCCTTCCATCCTCCCTGCTCCATCCATCCATCCATCCATCCGTCCGTCCGTCCGTCCGTCCGTCCGTCCGTCCGTCCGTCCGTCCGTCCGTCCGTCCGTCCGTCCGTCCGTCCGTCCGTCCGTCCGTCCGTCCGTCCGTCCGTCCGTCCGTCCGTCCGTCCGTCCGTCCGTCCATCCACACGTCCGTCCGTCCGTCCATTCATCCTCCCACCCACCCACCCATCCATCCATCCATCCATCCATCCATCCAACCATCCATCCATCCATCCATCCATCCATCCATTCATCCACCCATCCATCCATCCATTCATTCATTCATCCATCCATACATTCATTCATACATTCATTCATTCATTCATTTCAGCCGATGCTCGCTACATAGGCCCAGATGAGTCACGTAGTCACAATATCAATTCAAGATCCCAGGAAGTCAAATTTTAGTCCATAGTTCTTAAAAACGGCAACATACCACTAGGCATATTATACTGAGCTTAATTAAGAGCTTTCACGGAAAGTCCTGGATTTCAACTTGCATCACGCACTTCTAATTTAATATCGAAATCTACGAATAAACTCGGAAATTCTGTTACCACGGAACTCCTTTTTAATTAATTAGATCTACCCGTAACAAAATTAATCAATTCCTTGAACTCCACTTGGTCAAAAGTAGGCCTATGTTGCTTCCACAATGGAAAAGAATTTGTGACAACTAGCTATGTTTTAGAACGAACGATGAGATATGAAGCTGAGTTGAAAGGACTGACAATGGGAATTTCTTCCGAAAATTTAAGAAATTTATGCACAACAGTTGAACATTGAGTGAACTTACATTTGACGTCTTTGAATACAAACGAACCGAGCATTGACATGGTCAGAACGGATACAGGCAGTGCACAGTCGGCCAGAAGAGCCCGTTTGTTGCCGTTCAGGAATGGACTAAAAACGATGCAAATCAAAATATCAAAGGTTAAGACCATGAAATTGCGGAGATAACTCAACTCACCCACGCTGCTGTTCATATTGAGTAAACATTGGTAGTCTTACTATCACTGCTTGGGAATGGCACTAAGTTACTAACTGCATATCGTTACCTCTCAAACAATACGCAAAAGCCGTAATCAGACGCATGGCTGTCAAATGGACAAATTCAATTCTTTAATTAACATGTAATCATTCATCCATGCCATGAATTGTATTGTACTTTTGTGTAGATTGTATTTGTATTGTATTTAAGGATTTGTAAGGCGCCTCTTGCAGAATAACTATTCAGAGGCGCACATAGTGGGTAACATGCAGGAAAGGTTGAGGTTGCCGACACAGCAGCATTCCTCACTTCCGCCCTATCTCAAGCCTCTGATGCTAAAGAGTCATCATCACGACAGATCTACAATTACATCTATATACAGCAAACACCGCCCCAAACAAAAAGTCACCGAAAACAAAACTCCATCGCAAACACGCAGAGTCCAGTCAACGGATTCCAGTCTGAAGGTGATAGTTGTCTTGAATTGTAACCATGCATATTGCAAGCTGTGTCGGTTTGAAAATAAACGAAGACCAATATTATCTCTCTTTTACAACAGCAGAATTACTAGTACTAACGTCTTCGTGAAGTTGTAGAGCGAGAGGCTGAGCCAGAGAGTGCCAAGCATGAGCAGCAGATAGAGGAGACTGTTCTCTCGAAGGCATTCGCTGCTCGCATTCGCCCCCGTCGAGTATCCAGCCTCAATCTTCACCGGGCAGGCGGCTGATGATGATGACGACGATGACGATGATGACGACGACGACGAAGAGGAGGACGATGAGGAGGAGTTTTCGATCGCCGTCTGAAGCTCAGTCATCAGAGCGGTGGCAGTGATGGCCAGGCCACGCCTCACTGCACCGCTGATGTCGTCTGCGAAGCCGCCTCGGATGACTGCACTGCTGACGTCATCGGCCAGCATCGTCGATGACTCGTCGATGGATGACGTCACCGCAGACATCGACGACAGCTTATTGCAGGTGGTCGAAAAATAATTGGTCCTGAAATCTAAATGACAGCTGTTCCTGAAACCCTGAAAATTATTTCTTCGATCCTAACAGTTGCAGTGGCGGCGCCAGAGGGGTAGGGGCTAAGTCCCCTAAAAAAAAGGCCATCCGGGGACTATGCCCCCCTAAAAAATAAATACATCCCTGAGATTTCGACCAAATGACTAAACAAAAGGTCGTCAGAATTTTTGGCGGATGAAAATGGAAAATTTTACACGAGAATTTGATTGAATGAAAAAAAAGGTCGTCAGAAATTTTGGCGGATGAAAATGGAAAATTGCCTCCGCGAGGATTAAGTTCCCCAAAACTTAAATCCTGGCCCCGCCATTGAACAGTTGGTCTTGAAACTGCAAAAGTTGGTCCTAACATTTTACAAGCTACTCCAAGACCTTAAAGGTTGTTCCTATATGGTCTTGAACGTTTTGTCTACAACTTCGGGCATCATGCGTAGCTTTGGAAACAACGACCTCAACAAGCCAAGTGAAGTTTGATCGGTCTCTTCATTCAGAAAAATGAATGTTCAGAAACGATTTAAAGAATAAATATAAACATAATTCCAAAATGTATATAGGCTAGCTACTAGTAAAAATGCGGGTTGGCCTACAATTTTTAAATAATTATATCAAATTCAAGATGCACTGAGACTCAAAATACACATTATGAAGCGACGAATTGTTAGAAAATAGAAGGAAAAAGTTAAAAATTAAAATTAAAAATTAGAAGGGCCAGTGTTCAATTCTATTCGAACAATTGGAAACGTAGGCCCTACGATTGTTGATATATTATAGCCTATGCCTAAAGAATCTGCAAAATGAGAAATCTGAAACGCATAGCCTACAATGTAACTGCGATTAGTCTATTCGCTTTTTAAAATATTGTAGTCCTGTAAAAAAAACAGCGTGTCTATTAGCGTTGTTTTAAACAAAAACATTGTAGTCAACCGGGTTTTTTCAAAACCAAGATAGCTCTTATGTAGGCCTATACATCTTACTATGCCTACAAAGTATTTTACAAGTTCATGCGTACACCTTACTCAGAGCATTTTACGTGTGATAATTGATTTTTACTATCTGAAAAATTCTGGCAGCAGCGACTTTGTCATTAATGAAAATAACGCGAACAAAACAAGTGACTAGAAATAGAGTAGCCCAATAGAGTAGCCCATTAGAGTAGGCCAAAATCAAAATATTGAGAGTCGACTCCCTGTGACTAAAGCGCTCGGCATCATCATTGTATTTGGATAAGCATTATATATAATATGGGCCAAAATCTTTGAATTGAAGAAAACAGACTGCATTTCACACGCTACACAAGCCACCTCGGGACATCCATGAATTTCTTATTAATCACATAGTGCCTCGCCCGTTCTCATATAAAAATCGAAGAATAGTCTGCACACAGTGAGAGTCTGTGTTCATTCCGGTGTCACGAAATAGAGTATTCCCCGTATTAATTGTATCCCCCCAAATTAAAAAAAGTCGAAAAAACCGCCTCCGCGTGTATTTGTTTTTGCAAACTAATTTTCATCTGCTTTGTTTTGAACAATGACACTAACAGGTATGTTTATTCCTACTAGTTAATTTGTTTTGCCCTGCTTTTAGAGCGCTTAAAACATTTAAAACACTTAAAAACACTCAGAGTCACTAAATAAATTCGAGTTGCCTTTATCTGAGCATTGCTTAGGACACTTAAAACAATTAGAGTCACTTTAAATTTTGATTACAGCATAATTTTTTATTATGCGCATTTAAAAAAGGGGATGGGATAGAATGGTTTATCCCCCCGGAATAGTATAGACCGGTTAATTCCATCCGGGAGGGATAGATTAATTCATCCCCCCGGATAGGTTTCAGGGGGGATACTCCGTTTCGTGTCACCGGCATTCGCAGGTGTTTGCTTTTAATGTAGGCAAAATAAATACAAGCGGACCGAGTACAGGTGCACTCCTGGGAACCACAGGAACTCGCCCCAGGAATACGACCAACCATATAATATCATATGCAGAACATGTGAACGAAAGCGATTCACGTAGGTGCCTGGAAACTTCGCAAATATGATGCTAAATGTAAGCTGGCCCTATAAGTGACATCTTAATATTTCTAAGCCAGAAATGAATGAAACTTCTGCTCACCATTGACGACATCTTTAAAGGCGTCCGTTGTAAACGTGATGGCCATGAACAGCGCAAATATTTCTTCTGTCGATCTGAAGTTGGACGAAACAAAAATTACCTTATTAAAGTCAAACATTAGTAAAAGCAAAATGGGCAACAAACCTGTTTATAATAATACGCCTTTACAGCAACTTCACAAAAGTTGTCCTGAAGTATAAAATGCCATTCGTCTATATAAGAGCATAACAATACCAAAGCAAGCGAAAGATAGTAGGCCTACATGTGTAGGCTAGGACCTCTTATAAGTTCTCGGTAGCCAATTTAAAGTTGTGGAATTTACTTATCCACTCTGTGCCTGTACATGGAGCCTGATGTAGGCCTACGTATCGTCGTGTCCAGCATTTGTGAAGGGCCATTAAAGTGCCTCTCTACATGTATAGCGCTTAGTCAGGGTTTAAAGTGTGGCTGGACGGTCATAGACGGCGTCCATGCACTTATTTTAAAATCTGCACGCCGTCCTGCCACTTATTTCGCCAGTACATACTGGAGAGTTAAGGAGCGTCCAGGCACTTCTTTTTGTACACTTTAAGCGCTGCGCTTAGTATGATACCTACTATCATGTGCATTGATATGGTTTCTATAGATCTATTGTATACCTCGTTTCAACGTACGTATACAACTATACATAACTCGGCGCTTTGAACTCAGCAGCCGTAGTATTTCGACTCACCGCTTTGAACTCGCTTAGTCACCGTGTTTGCTTCTGGTTCTCTGTTGCCCTTAACCAATTATCTTTGCCTATAATTTATACAGCGACGCTGCTTCTCTAACGTTTAATGACCCTCGCTTATAACCTCACTAGAAGAAACCATCGACTTAGGTCCTATATGACCTTTATGCAACACTGCCTGTCAGAGTGGCATAATATAATACTTGCAGGCCCGCATTAAGGTAGGTGCTAAGGGTGCTGCAGCACCCGGGCCCGCAGCTTTAGGGGCCCGCATTTTCGGAAATGATGAAATTTCTTATCAAGAATACAGAAACAATAATGAAAGTTATCGTCGATGAAATTTTGGCAAAGTTCTCCCACACATCCGATTTATTAGCTCCAGCTTATGAATTGGTTGACATTGCAGGAACTTACTGTTATTGTAGATTTATATTTGAGAACAGGGCCGGATTAAGAAATGTGGGACCCTGTTTCGAAACTTTGCGGATCTTCGGCCTTTTAGTCGTTTCGTTGAAATTTGCTAAAAATCTCAAACATTTCGGAAATTTTTTCCGCATGTGTGGGGCCCCCAAGGTGTGGGGCCACTGTTCGGCCGAACATGCTGAACATGCCTTAATCCGGACCTGTTTGGGAAGTATCAACAGTGATGGGCTATCTTAAATTAGGCCATGCGGGTCGATCATTTTGACTGGCTTTTTTAAAATAATAAGAGAAATGACGTTAGAAGACTTGCTATTGGATAACTCTTAATTTCTTAAAACTATTATATCTTATCATCTTCTTCTCTAGTTTGCTGTCTCCGAGGCTGGCTGAAATGTCCGATGCCTCTTCCTCAAACTTTCCATAAGCCTATCCATTTGTTATTGTCCAATCCAGCATAAGCTGTCGTGGTCCTCCTCTTACTCGCTTCCTTTCATTTTTTCTTCATGACCGTTCTTCGCAGTGAATCTGCCCTCAGCCTGTATCCTACCCACTTCCTTTGTCTCGATCTCTTTCACTGTGATGGCCTACTCTTCCCCGATAATTCCTAGACCTTATAATTGGTGCAAGAAAATTATGATGCTCTAAAGAGCGGTTTGCCAGAATATTATTGGAGTTTGCGAAAGAAATATGATGCTATGTTTTATTAGACCTGGAAATAGGAAGAACGAACTTATAAATTTAAATTTAAGAATTACGATAAACTGAAAAGAAAAGAGGAAACAGGAATCCCTTGGCTGTATAGTGTACACTCATTAGTAAACACGGTATAATTACATGCGTGTGGGAGAACTTTGCCATGGTAGACCAGACTGGCTGACAGAAGACTGAGAGGAGGACCCGCAAGGTTACCACAGCACCCGGGCCCGCACTAGCCTTAATGTGGCCCTGAATACTTGAACAAACAGCATTATGTTGATGAATCATGATATTTATTATTATAATCGGAACAGTTCGGTTGAAAGGCTTGCGCACTCACTTGTCTTGTAATGTTAACACGCATAGAGTACAGGTTCTAGCTCTTATGAGAGGGTTATTGTTAGGGTCTTGGGCAGGTCGTTCACTCCTGCTTGCTTCATGATACGGTACTAATAGGTATAACTCGCGTATGCTTATTCCGACATTAAAATTCTAGGGCGGCCATTTAATTAATTTGAAGAAATAAAAGCAGGTGTCACGGGGACAGATGTTCCACTGACCTAGTCGACCATTTCATCAATTTACTGGCGTCAGTGAACGCAAAGATGAGCAGAAAGAGCGAATTCCAGAGACCAGTCCAGGCGAACATCGCCGCGAAGTCGAGTTCCCATTCTTCGCAGATGCTGAAGATCACTACAACAGAAACATATTTTAAGTGAAACAAAATTAATGGAAACATGTTTTGAGTGAAACAAAATTAATGGAAACATGTTTTGAGTGAAACAAAATTAATGGAAACATGTTTTGAGTGAAAATAATTTAATGGAAACATGTTTTGAGTGAAACAAAATTAATGGAAACATGTTTTGAGGGAAACAAAATTATTGGCGACTGAAACGAACAAATCTCGCTATAACTGATGAAATAATAATTAGGCCTATTATAATTATTTGTTGTAATGAGCCTACATTTAAAGTAATTTTTTTATATGCTAGCTCAGATGCGCTATCTCTGAGTAGATATTTTGAAGAGGCGGTACATAAATACCCGGAATTAGGCCTAATTAATTAATATTAATGAAATCCATTGTCTTCCATAGCGGGCAAGGTCAGTAGATCTGAATTTGAGACGCGAAAAACACACGCCTTGACTTTCTCCACAACAGTGTTTGCTAATGTGTCTCACGGAACTGCAGCGTTCTTTGCAAGAAAGAAAAGGATTCCAATAAGAACTGGAATAAAAGTGTTGCTTGAAAGCGATGTAACGGTGTATTATTAACCAGACTCTGATGTGAAGACAGGTTCTGCATGAAATCGCATTTAAACTTATTTCTAACCTATTTTTTAATTATTAAAACTACAATATTTCAACAACGGTTTAAGGCAAAACATAATGCACAGAGTATTAGATCGGCGGGGGGAGCTCTGCAAAACAATTTTAAAATCAGAATGATTTAGTGACAAGAATATAATGTGAAGCACTTAGGCCTATCTACAACCATCCACACAAAGCACAGTCTTTGCCATACTTTCCAGGCTACAACATCATCAACATCATCATCAATATCCATAGGCACAGTGCCCGTAGGAGTCCGATGCCACTCTCTGTCTGAGTCTGTTTCGTGTCATGTTGCCCAGCTTCTCACCGGTCCGGTTAGCAGGTCTGCTCCATACCATTAACATCTTGAAGCAGCTGGACCACCTTATCTGATTGAAGATAAAATTAGGAGAGAGGCATGAAGGACAACCTGGGTCAATGCCCGTATGTGTCCCATGCTCTATCCTCAGACTCTCTCCACCAGTCTGGCCTAACCGACCTGTGCATGTCTGCTCCACATCATGACACCTTGGAGCATCTGGGCCGCTATGTCACTTGTGTCGTGGTTTTTGCGGATTTCAATCGTCTTGGTCTTTCACTGTCAGAGTATCGCCACCCATCTGGCAAACCTTTCTCCTTTTGTCCGGGCTTAGGACCGGCACAGGGACGTTGTTGGTTCCCTGTGGCGGAGGATGGATGCAGTTTAACGTCATGTCCAGGACACAGGCTACAACAGCGACAACTCAATTATAATCTGCGCACCTTTTGTATAGAGAGCAAGAGGCGCAGTGGTCAGTAGGATGACCATCGGTTGACCACCGCAGATGGCGAAAAATATGCCACCGATTGTCTGAGAGTAGATCACTTTCTTTACATCTGAAAAAGCATAAAACAGTCTACGTTTATTTCTTAAGTACGGTACTCATTTCATCAACGCAATTTATATAATAATAATAGGCTATTAGAAAAATGAGAATCACTCTTTACAACAGAGTAAAATTAATTATGTTTAACTGCAAATGAAGAGCAAAATTATTATCAACAAAAACAGTTCACAGCCAAATCATGGTGTCATCAGTAGCGGGCCCACTCATACCCGTGGAGCCAAACCCACACGACCTAATCTGCAGAGGCTTCATTCAGGCGGGCATCTCGGCAGTTAAGAAACCCCGGGTTTATCAAGGTCGGATGGTAAAAGACGGTATGACATTAAATCCGTGGCGCTCAGGTCGTTGCTTGACCTGGGACGTCACACATGCAGACACTATAACCGTACGGGAGGTGCTGGAGAACTGGCTAAAGCCACGAAAAATACAAAATATGCACAACTGATGCAATTCTTCTGGTGACATGGGAAGTACCATCAAACGCACAGCATTGTGCATTACCGTATACGCGCTTTGTATACGCTCCAAAAGTACCACTAAACGACAAAAATGTACGTGAGCAAGCCAATCAATGGAGAACGAATTGTAAAATAGGGAATACGGAGGAGAAAGAGTTAAGGGTCAGGGCCGTTATATATAGGCACTTTGTAGCATTGCCTTTCGAAATAATGAGACCAATTGTCGCCAAGGGACACGCATTTTTCGCTAAACCTGGTCGCGTCTCTTCGGAGAAATTTCGGGCAAACCGAGAGAATCCAGTTACTTGTTTCAGGCGTACTCTGTCGGTCGTTTCTCAATGTTTCAGTTATTCAATTATTAAAGCTGTTAGACGACTCGACCGCCTTTCACAGCACTTTGTTCTTCCACATCTTGACATGGACGACCACATACCATGGTTCCATTGCTCATTGATATCTCACATCTGAGGATGATAGCTAGTAGGTTAGATAAAAAAAAGGCAGCCTGTTCGACCGAGGACAGGAACGAGCCTAGCAGAGGAGAGGACAGAAATATCACGTCTTTCTAGGGTTCCCGGACAATTCGGAGACGGACAATTCGGAGACGGACAATTCAGAGTGCATATAAAAATCTTGCACTCCTAACAGACACTTACGGGGCTGAAACTTTTATTTATCATTGGCATAAAATAATTATATGGACCAAACAAATGCTGTCTGATCTTCTAAAATTGGTTCAATAACTGAAAATAAGAAACTGAAATCAGTAGTTAAATGAAGTAAATTATCAACTTATAGGCAGTTAATTTAGATTTTGGATCAATGTAATTTTCATACCTATATAGGCCCATGGTTTTTATGTCAGGTGTCAGATTACTATTAGTTTGGACAGTAGGCCTAATACATTTTGGGTGTTGGAGATGGGTAGCCTAGGAAAATCTGACCTAAAAGTGAAAGTCCCATCACGAATTTTGGCTGCTAAGAATCGTTCGGTCTGAATTGTCCGGTGCGAATTACCAGCTCCGAATTGTCCGGTCCGAATTGTCCGTCTCCGAATTGTCCGTCTCCAAATTGTCTGTCTCCGAATTGCCCGGACAACCTTATCAAGAGGTGGCAGACGCCTTTCGTTCATGCTACACCTCTAGATGCAGTCCTTCAGTAAAGTCCAGGGATTCCGATCGAGGTCTCTGAAAAGCAATAGGTGCATGCGTACTGCAAAAAATCGAAGAGCACCTGTTGTTCCAATCTCACGGCATCAATTATTAAAGCTGCCAGACGACCAGACGACAAGCAACCGATGACATAATCCAGTTAAAAATGGCTTTGGTCATTTGCGGTCATGACCTGTCTCTCTCCGTGCGCGCGACAGCAATGAATAAGACATGAAGCAGCAGCAACAGCAGCAGCGTAAAACAGTCTGTCCCATCATTCTTCGACGGTAAAATTTTTTGTCCTTTTTTGACCCGTTTTCCCGTCAGTTCCTCTATTACTCCGTAGACTCCTTTGCTAACTGTATTGTATACTAACCAATATATCCTCCGGTGTTGTCGAAATTGAGAACGCCGAGAGCAATGGCCGGTAGAATGCAGGCGAAGTATAGGAAGACTGTGGTCGAAACAGTCTTGTGCAGCGTTCCATGACCGCAGAATCCTACATGGAAACCACAGATACATCTATAGCATACAGATAAACCACAGATACATCTGTAGCATATAGATAAACCACAGATACATCTATAGCATACAGATAAACCACAGATATATCTATAGCATACAGATAAACCACAGATAGGCTACATCTATAGCATAGCCTACAGATAGTCCTATAATTACGGTGACATTGACCGCAGATTATAATAATGTGGCCTATAATCTCAGGGCATCATATTTTAATACCCATGTTATTTGGTGGCTGAATAATTAAAACGATCGATCTGTAAAGCGCACAAGATTTATTCTTTATTGGTTCGAAGACAAATCAGGTTCCGTCTAGGAGAGGAGGGTTGAGGTGGTGGGTAACTTGATAAACATCCTCTAATTTCTTTCTCACGAGTTATAACCTTATAGTCTAATTGTAATTGTAAATGAACATTTTTAAAGCGCCGCTTACAGATTCAGCGCTACCGACTCCAGCTATATATAGCTTGTGAGCCGTTACTCTTTAGCTCTATAACAGTGTCTACACTATAGTCTATAGCCTACGCTAGCCTACACTTGTTACTTCCTGACATTATCTATTTCCTCGATCAAATTCTTTCAGCAGTTCTTTCAGTGTCATGGGCGACCGCAGACATCTTTGCAAGAAGGGGCAAAACACAATTATAGTCAATGTTAAATTTTCTTGACAAGAACCTTAAAAGGCCAAACGAATAATAATTAAAACACATGTTTTTTTACAGGAGTTTCTAAATGTAAATTTTCAGTTTTAAATTGCGTATCTTTGGTAACATTGACGCTTCAGTGCGAAGACATTTTTTTAACCAAAGGGTAGCAGCTAAAAAACAGGACAATCGATTGTCCACGGTCAAGTTCTTCCTCTTGACCCTATGTGCGGGCGCCCATGCACTGTGATTGAAATTTTTAAAAAGGAATAAAACTACGGTTTCAAGTCTCCTCCTCCTCCTCCCCTTATGAGACGACGGTTACCCAGTGGTTTCAGTAGGCCTAGGGCTATTGCATGAGGTTTTCCACCTTTTGGCCATCTATAGATGATGTTTATAATAATTTGAACCAGACACAATCGTTCTAATTATAATAACATCATACATCCGGAAAATCTGGTTGATTCATTAATTATTAATCAGTTATAATTGACTAGTTAATTAATTTAAAACTTCTATTGCACAGGTGTCCAATGCACAATGCGTATACCATCATACCTGACGTGACGCGACGACTAAACTATTCCCTGAAAGGTGAGTTGACCTACGATGGCATTCTGGTGAGTAAAACAGAAGATATGCGTTGTAGCCTATGGTGGCACGCCATGCACGGAACAGTGGTGGCGCCAGGATTTTCGTTTTGGGGGGCTAAATTTTCCGTTTTCAGTCGCCAAAATTTCTGACGACCTTTTTTTTTAGTCATTTGATCGAAAAATCTTCGAAAATGTTCCTTTTCCATAATCCGCCCAACAGTCTGTCAACCCTCGTGCGTACCTTTACGGTTATTTTGGGGGGGCTAAAGGGGGTAAATCGCCCAAATATTTCATTTTTGCATGAGGAAAAAATGAATCGCCTTTTTAGGAGGGGCTTAGCTCCCCCTAGCTACCCCCAAGCGCCGCTACTGCCACGAAAAAACGTTAATTGGAATTATATTATGTGCGATTGGGTAACTCACCGTCTTTGTAATCGGACAGGTAGTGTGGCCAACGTCTGCGCAGATCCGCCCTCAACCCACGAGCCACCCAACAGCTGCTCACCTCATCCTAAACGACAATTAAGCAGGTGCTACAATTCAGTGATTCAGTTTCATAAGCATACGAAAAGGTCTAAGCCCATACATACAAGCATACGTACAAGCATACATACATGCATACAATACATGACAGGGGCGGATCCAGGGGGGCCAATCCGGCCATGCCCCCCCCATTTAAAAATTGCATGGGACGTGGCCCCCATTTGGTTTCACTGTATCCGCCCTTGATACATAAATACATAATTATAAATACGACTCTTGGTGTACATTGTGAGAGGCGCTCTATAATTTTTTTAGATGCAATGCAATACAATACAATACAATACAATACAATACTATATAGGTCTACCGTCTAGGAATACATGCATTCATGCGTGCGTGCGTACGTAAGCGCGCGCGCACACACACTCACGTAGACTCACACGCACATACATAGGCCTACATGCGCGCATACATGTACACACATCATCCACACAATCAGCGTAAAGAGAGTTCTTTTGGTTTCATTCGCTCGAATTGCAACTATATGAAGCATGCTCGCATTATTATAATCTAACATGCACGTATAATTATACATCCATACATAGATGAATACGCAACTTTCAGATACATCCATCATCCAAGCATCTATCCATCCGTCCATCCGTCCGTCCGTTCATCCATACATCCTTTCATCCATCTATTTCCTGTCAATCAAGATGTATGCATGTGGATACAGCTGTGTGACTGCAGGGTATAGATGGAAAAATAGCTGTGATACAGCATAATATTATATCATTCCCAGTTTATTCTGGCCCTTCAAACAGACATTACTACGTCCACCATACATGGCATACACGCACTGCAAAAGTCTACGCATGCATAAAGCATAAGGCACCACACATGGCACACAGACACACACACACGCACACACACACGCGCACACACACACGCACACACGCACACACGCACACACGCACACACGCACACACACACACACAAACACACACACACACGAGTCCCAGCTCGAGTTGACTAATACAGTCAAGTTGACATAGCAGGTACATTTTTTCCATCAAGCTAAAGCTCTGCTGCAGTCATGTATAAGGTTTCAGTTGTAAGTGGAGCGCTAGGACTGCGGCAGCGCTGGCTGCAGCTAAGACGGCTTCTAAGACCATAAGCAATCAAGACGCAGACACGCAGGGCATCAAGAAGCTGCAGCCTCAGAACTCGTTTAATTATATATATGGCGTTTATTGATTGCACCAACCGAGAGAAAGTATAGTCAAACTGACTGGATGTAATCAAAGCATGGATAGCATAACCTGATGATAACCGGTTATGAAGACGCCTGACTACATGATGCCAGTTCCCTATAGCGATACAAACACACCAGTGTTTGCACACACAAACACGCAAACACTCAAAAACACAAAGCACACATAATTATGCACTGATATAAAATTATGCACATAAATACACGCACACATATTTCTCTCATCTTAAGACAGTTTATTTGGCCGCGCTGAGGTTGGGAGCGCCTCTGATTAGCCCCGTTGAAGAGGCGCTATATAAATGCATCTAATGAATAAATGAATACGCAATAATTACAAAAATCCATCACTGCTTGAACTTCGAACGTGCCAGTCCCACGCAAGGCTATAGACAAAAGGAGGAGGGCGACGAGAACGATCTTTGTTATCACACAAGTCATGATGTAGTGTCGCTACTCGTTAAAATTTGAAAACTTGTCGTTGAAACTATACTATTACTACTATTATACTACACAAATACACGCACATACATACATACACAAAAACACACAGGCATGCTTGTACATGTACATGTAAGCATCCATGCAGACACACAATATGCAGTAGAAGTACAACGTGAACAAAGCACATAATAAATTATAATCATCCATGGATCTGCAACCAGTGACATAATTCAATTCTGAGTAAGCAACGCGTACATATCTGAATATATTATATTTATTTGTTTGTTTGTTTGTATGTGCACTTGTTATAGCGCCCCTTCAAGCTTCACTGCTCAGAGGCGCTCCCGACTATATAGAGTGGACACTGCATCGGAGTTTCACGCCGAAGCGCTGAGCAATTGAGAGTGAAGGACTTGCCCAAGATCCCTACGCGGCGACTTGAGGTGGATTCGAACCTGCAACCCTTGATTTGATTTGTGTGACTGCATATTATTCGATTTGATTTGTGAGACTGCATATGATATGATTTGATTTGATTTGATTTGTGAGACTCCATATGATTTGATTTGATTTGTGTGACTGCACATGTTCAATGTTCATCCGTCCATTCAACAAACATGTCACATCCACCTCAATCTTCTATTTCTATATATTTTTATATATAGTGTCGTTTTCTAAATCCTTTTGTTCCGTTCTACCTCTGACGATTCTGTTTGGTATCTTGTCACACCAGGATACGTGTATTCTTCTCAACAATCTATGATACGGTATATAACTATATATATATATATATTATATAAATTATATATATTATAATATTATATATAGTGCTTGTAATCTCTTCCTGTTTTGCCTGTATGCATCATTGACCATCAGATCATCTGTATACAAATGAGTGCTCAAACTGTGACATAATATACACGGGCGAATGTTAGTTCTCCAACTCTATAGTCAATAGGCCTACACATCCCTTTTTCTTCCAGATCCCAGTAATCCTCCCATGAGCAGCATTTGCTTTCTTATACGCTTCTTTATTTCCCTGTCACAGCTGGTGTTCGCTGTCACTAGGCCATCGAGGTGGCAGACAGCGTATACCTCGATTCAGGACTATAGTCTACGTTTATTCTTTTTAATGATCCCATCTAAGTACACATTGCGTAGGCTACATGTTACATGTGCCATGGACTCCAATTCAGATCTCTATGTATGTGCTTACAGCTGTGTAGTGTGTGTATACAAAGGGCTGCGAATCTCCAATATAGAAAATAGGTGAGACCACTAGACCGTGTGTAACAGAGTATTAGCGAGATATAATTATATTAACATCGTGGTAATTATGACAAACAGACATTAATCGAACAGACATTTATCTTATAGAGTTAAATGAATATTCATATTTAATCAAATTTTGATCTTGAACGTATAATATAGAATCTAGTCAGACAAAAACATGCCACAAAAAGACAATAAACAATTGAATAATGGACACAATAAATCGAAATGGACATAACTAATCCATCAACACATGCACAGAACCGTATATTCAATTCAATTCAATTCAATTAGTTTACTGTTCCAAAGAAACAGAGCAACTTAAAGCAACTTAAAGCACACATGCATACATGCACACATGCACACATGCACACATGCACATGTACAAAAACCACCACGTGCAGAGTGTGTAAGAGTTTACGGTAATTCACTTACGGTAGGAATCGCGAATCCGTCCGACTATTCAATAGAATATAAAACATAGCGCTATACGAGTCTCGACTAACTCCAACTATCAGTAAAATGCGCTAAGCTCAGCAATGCAGCATGCGACACGTTTCTGGAAACATTACAACTCCAAAAGCATATTCTATTTGTCGACCTACCTACTTACCCATTTTCCGATCTAGGGGGAAAATGAGACGGTATAGCCATCGATTCTTTGAACCCTAGCGACCGCCACGGTCAACCTTCTGTCCTTCTCCACATATTATGATCTTCCGTCGCGTTTCTCATGAGTTCCTCCAAGTTCATCTTCGTTCTCTCGTGTATTTCTTCCATCCACCTCCTTCTTGGGCGTCATCTACTCCTTCGTCCCTGTCCGCAGGTCAGCATCATCTCCTTTTCCAAACCGTTTGCTCGCATCACATGTCCGAAGAACGCCATCTTCTGCCTTACCGCTCTTTGCCCGAATGACATGTCCCTCTTTAGGGCTGCCAACCGTCCCGGATTCGCCGGGACAGTCCCGGAATCGACCCTGTGCGTCCCGTGTCCCGGATTGATCTCAAATTGTCCCGGAATTTGTGGTAGAGATGTACTTGACAAAATGTTGTTATTTTGCACACTGAACTCAGCAAGTTGTGTGACGATTTTGAGTTCTGCGCTCCATTAGGCCTAAATATAAAACATGATATAATGCTCTATGAAACTTAACGTTGTTGGCTGGACATCGAATGTTGGACAGCGATGGGTTCAAGTCTTGAAAACTTTGCAAATCACTGGCATTCAGTACGTAGTATATTGTGTCCTATGCAGGGCTGTACTGGTAAATTTTGAGGTCAGTATACACGCTGATCTCGAGAAAATTCTTTTTTTAGTCATCCGGCCAAAATCTTGGGAAATTTCGTCCATTTTTGCCGTCCAAAAAATCTGACGACCTTTTTTTTAGTCATCCGGCCAAAAAACCATCTTAAACAGCCGTGTGCGCCTGATTTAGCATACTAGCGTGTACGGTGTACCCTGCTTTTTTCCCCGCGTATACCCTACTTTTTGGGAGGTGAGTAGGCCTATACGGCGCCGTTTTTCGCTGGAGGTGAGTATACGCTGTATACCCGCGTATACCATCGTGTACAGCCCTGGTCCTATGTACTGTTAGCCCGTCCTAACGCTTTTTAAGAGATGACGTGCAGATCTCCACGACTTTGTGCCTATGCAATATAATTATGTGGATGGTGTAAGTTGGTAAGCCTAAATGTCATATCTATAGTGACTACGGGCGTCCCGGAATGGCAAAATCAAAAGTTGGCAGCCCTATCCCTCTTGCTTGTCCTATCTCATATCTCTCATCGACATTTCTTGTACTTAAAGAGTTGCTGTGATTTCCTGTTAAACGTCGGCTCATCGTCTAAAAAAACTTGGCTTCATCCATTTATAATACTTAAAAACCAAGTTCACAGTCTCGTCAGTATGCAACTAGGTCAACTGCCTATCGTTGGTCGTATACCCAAGGCTAGAACTGTGCCGGGTCAACGAGTTCTTCCTGGTAGGCCTACCTTATAATGCACCAGCAGGTCACTTGGACTAGGTGCTTTCGTCTTAAGATGCACGCGATCACAACAGTTCGACAGCCGAGTGTGAATGGTGTAGCCTATAGTGTCTAGATATAATTCTAATAATCTGTAGTGTCTAGATATAATTCTAATAATCTGTAGTGTCTAGATATAATTCTAATGATCTGAGACGAAGTTGTCGTGATTCTTTTGCTTACACGTGCATGGCTTTGTCACGCACGCGTATCAATACGTCAAAGTAATCAGTGAGCGTAAGTCCTGATTAATGATCCCCGGTGGGTCTCTTATAATAAGGGTGTGTGATCAGCAATGGATAACGCAACGGGGTTTCTACGGTTGCATGCTTTCATTGAAGGATCGCCGGAAATAACAGAAATAATTATTAGGAATGTGTCAGCCTTGCAATCGTAATTGCAAGCGCAGAATTTATATAGCGTCGCTTCAAAGAAGTCTCTAATAGGATTATAGGAGGCACCCACCATGTTGTTGTGTAAAGTGAGGTTAGACGAATGTAGCTAAGAAGAGAAATGTTATCAGTAGACAAGACAACATATCCAGCTTGAATGCCAGTGAACAGCGACTTCTTCATTGATCTCTATCTGCAAAGCGTTGTCAGCGTCACTGGCGCGAAAGTATAGGCCTACGTATACTGAATCGTATTGTATATAAGAATTGATAAAGTCCGCTGTTCACTGGCTTACAGTACCTGGCAAGAGCTATTCAGAGGCGTCTCAGTGTGATAGCCGCGAAGAACTAAGATCTAGATCTATAGAATAACCTTTCATCCTCAAGATTCCGTAGTAGAATCTAGTGGGATGCTGCCCTGATTCCTTCGCTATACTTACTTGAATATACACCGTGGTTCAAAAAAAAGTAAGCCAAACTGTTTTTCATATATCTCCAATGCCTGATAACATATCACGCTTAAATTTTCCAAATATTTAGAGAATTGGACCAAAAATATGATTCCAAAATTTCATGAGATAAAGTTGAACGGATAAAAAGATATGAATATTTCAACTTCATATGCCGAAATTTCAGTTTACAAGCAATTTTCTGTTAGATTCAATAAAATGTAAGTCAAACTGTTTTTCATTATTTTTATGGCCTGATAATTAATCACTCTAAAATTTTCCAGATATGTAGAGAATTGAGCTAACAATATGACTCCAACAGTATGGTTTGTTTATTTAATTAAATAAGATGCTCAAAATGTCCTCCTCCTGCTTGCACGCAGGCCTGGAGGCGCTGGCGCCATTGGGCAACAGCATCGTCGATTATCCTCTGGTCCGGGCGATCCCAGACTTCAAACAAGCGTTGTTTCAGTTCGTTTAGATTATGGATTGGGGTCTGGTAGACTCGGTCTTGCATCACGCTCCACACTTTGTAGTCGACAGGATTTAAATCTGGGCTGTTAGGGGGGCATAATGTGGGAGAAATGAAGTCTGGCGTCTCTCTTGTCAGCATTTCGATGGCTTCCTTGGCTCTGTGGGCTGGGGCACTGTCCTGTTGAAAAATAAAGCAGCCTTCTGGGGCTAGATGTCTGATTACAGGTAGAAGATGTTGTGACAGCAGAACGTCGCGATAATAGGCTCCATTAATTTTTACTCCCGGATCAATGAAGACTAAATGGGAACGACCAAGCGTCGAAACCGCAACGGACACCATAACAGACTTGCTGAAATGAGTTCGAGTACGCAACAGTCTGTTTGCAGCAACCTGCCTTTTTTTGTACCTCGCGTCACGTACAGGCGATCATTCTGGGTGTTACTTGGTCGTGCAACGGTGAACAACTTCTCGTCAGTAAAAAAGATAAAGTCAACCACGTGACGAGGATATTTTCTCAACAGTTGTTTTGATCTGTTCAGACGCTTCAGACGATTAGCTTCCGTCAGTTCCTGTGCTGGCTTCTTCTTAAGGCACTTGAGTTGAAGGTCTTTATGGATTATTCGAACAACACTGGACCGACGAATTCCGGTTTCCCTGGATATTTGACGCGTTGTTCTGTGAGTATTCGGAGCATCCTCTTGACTCAGAGCAAGATCTTCGACAAGGGCAACGTTTTCTGCAGTGCGCGATGACCTTCGTCTGCCGCTACCAATGACGCGGTCGACCGACCCTGTTACCCATATTTTTCTAAGCAATTTATCTAATCCGCTTCTTGTCCAATGTTTTTCTGGAAACTCTCGTAGAAATTGACGGCTGCTGTAATTCTTGGATTCCATCAAACCTTTTATCATGTGCAAATCGTCTTTACTAAAAGGCATTTTTACGGAAATTGCAACTCGTTGTTTATGTTTTTTACCGCAATATCGTCTGCTTCCGAGCAAAGAATAAAAACCGAAACTCATTAAAATACAAAAGTAAGTATGTGTATATTCTCATTTTGAAAATATTGTTAGTAATATATTATTTTAGTTTTAGACATTTCTTTTATCAGATTAAAAATCGGTAGTCAAAGTTTGTCTTACATTTTATTGAATCTAACAGAAAATTGCATGTAAACTGAAATTTCGGAATATGAAGTTGAAAGATTTATATTTTTTTATCCGTTCAACTTTATCTCTTGAAATTTTGGAATCATATTCTTAGTCCAATTCTCTAAATACTTGGAAACTTTTAGCGTGATATGTTATCAGGCATTGGAGATATTTGAAAAACAGTTTGGCTTACTTTTTTTGAACCACGGTGTATAATATTCGAGTAAGTATATATACAGCGAAGTAATCACTAAGATTCTACTACGGAATCTTGAGGATGGGAGGTTATTCTATAGATCTAAAGAAGTGCCCATGCACGATGGCAAAGGTACAGTTTGGGGGTCATGGAAGTATAATTGCCCGGGAAATTATGATTGTTTATATTGTTTAGCAGCACTACAAGAGAGAGAACGCGAGACGCGGATACAGAGAGTGCAATCAGAAATCATATAGAGGACTGGAATTGAATAGGAAGCGTCTTTCTAAGGACAAGGACACGAAGGATTGACCAAGTGATGATCAGAATCTGTGAGGGGAAAATTGGAAGTGGAAAATGGGAATTGGAAAATGAGAAGTGGAAAATTGGAAGTGGAAAATGGGAAGTGGAAAATGGGAAGTGGAAAATGGGAAGTGGAAAATGGGAAGTGGAAAATGGGAAGTGGAAAATGGGAAGTAGAAAATGGGAAGTGGAAAATGGGAAGTGGAAAATGGGAAGTGGAAAATGGGAAGTGGAAAATGGGAAGTGGAAAATGGGAAGTGGAAAATGGGAAGTGTAAGAAGAGCACGAAAGAATTACTGGATTCCAAAGTAAAGACCATTAGAACCGAATCGAGTTGTTTGGAGATGTTTTTCGACGAATCTAAGAGACTGCGGGCATTGGACAGTGATGAATGGAGAAGCTGCTCTATACGATTTATACCGGTATAGTATATTCCTACATGGAAAGACTAAGTGCTACAATCCGGTGTCGTCTTCTCTACGGTAGAATAATTTATGGAATGGACAAAAAACGTTCTAAAAACTGTTGACAGGATTTCTACAACGAATTCCATTTCCAAGATGATTGACCAGCGACTTGGGTAATCTTACGTGAAATGTAAATGCACTCGGAAACAGTCGTAGGCCTACGTCTTATGTTTGCATTTGGAAATTTATATAGCTCTTTTTCCCAGAACCTCACTTGAAACGTTATAAGTAGTGAAGGAGTACGGCTGACAGGACTGATTGCTTTTTAATTACCCGGCTGACAGGACTAATTGCTTTTTAATTGTTTTATGACTACCACTGACGGGACTAATTGCTTTTTAATTACCCCGCTGACGGGACTAATTGCTTTTTAATTGCTTTTACGACTACCACTGACGGGACTAATTGCTTTTTAATTGCTTTATGACTACTACTGACGGGACTAATTGCTTTTTAATTACCCCACTGACGGGACTAATTGCTTTTTAATTACCACTGACGGGACTAATTGCTTTTTATTGCTGACTAATGACTTCTTTGATGTGCTTACTAATGACTTTTTATGATCGGCTGTCCCAGGAACGGGGTCCTTTGATGTGCTGACTAATGACTTCTTTGATGTGCTTACTAATGACTTTTTATTACCCTGTTGTTCCAGAAACGGGGTCCTTTGATGTGCTGACTAATGACTTCTTTGATGTGCTTACTAATGACTTTTTATTACCCTGTTGTTCCAGAAACGGCGGCACACAACTACAGTAACTGGCGGACTTTGATGATTTGACTAATGAGTTATTGTAATGACCTGCAGCCGCGTCCAATGACTTCCTTTAATGTGCAGACTATTGATTTTTAATTACAAGATTTTTCAGAAATGCCATCCTTTGATCCAAGGAATTTGACGTTTAATGCACATTGTTTATGTCCTTGGCAATTTCATGCACAGATATTTCTGTCATCCTTTGTAAATGAAATTTATGATATTGTTTAAAATATAGCAGACATAGTGAACTATAATATTATAACATTTATACACGCAAAAAATCTGTATACTGTCCCTCTTTTATTGTAAGCGATTCTTTTCACTTCAATTGTAGGAAGCATTCCAGTAGAGCTCAAATTTTATACAAGCATGCTTATGCGAATTAAACAGATTTGCAGAGTGGCCGAAAGATTCTTACAGCAGACAATCACCTTTTAATTTCTGTTGCACGACACACCAAAATTTTTTTTATATCAGATTCTTACTGTTGTAAACTTTTTGATTATTTTGCAGAGTATGTGCGAAGAATTATTCTGAGAGCTATAGGCCCTTCCTTTTTTTTTCAATGTAGTTTCACAATTAAACTGTGACGGCCTCACACTTCGCTTAAAGAATTTGCAAATATCCTACGATTTGCATGGCACGATATTTGCCGCATGCGAGAAGCAACACACACACACACAGCCTCTGCTATGTTCAGATCTTTATCTAAAATGTTTTACTTTTTAATTTTTACTTCTAATCAGAACTCTATAGTGCGATTCAACAGACGAGCAAACACGGGCAGATGTTGAAGAAGATGCGCTTGTTCACAAAGAGATATCTCGCCAGCGCATCGCACGACAGAAGCATCCACAGATTTGTGCAAAATGCAGTATTTGATCCATATGTTCGTACCTGTCGCTTACCGCCCGTCTCCAGATACTGTTATGAGCAGGTCTGCACACTTTATGCTACATAGGGCTTTGAGTGGTAGGACGTACCATAAACGGCTTAATTCATAGGCAATTGATTCTATTCGACAGAAGTTATTGTGACTCTTTCGGCAGACAAGGACACGCACCAACCACTATTCTTTGCATGCGAATCAAGATTTTTTGAAAGGGATAGTTTGTCACATATTCTAGATACGACGATTTGAAGAGATTACACATATGTACCGCAACAGCACAGTCTCTCTCTCTCTCTCTATCGCTGCTATTACGCTCGCTAGATATGCGCCCAGCCTTTAAATTTTTAGATATGTACCAGTGCCACACACACACAGAGTCTTTATTTTTGTACTTAGATAATCAAATGCACGAGCAACAGTTGCTAGAGACACACATTTTCTGACGAAGATACACGTTTGGCAAAATAGCTCGCCAGTGCGCCGTATCTGTGAACTCAGCCGCGAAGCTCTATAGCATGCGACATTTTATCGATATCTTCGTAACTTAGCTTGCTTTAATGCCACTAAATGATATTGGTAGGCCCTTCTGCACATTGTAAGCTGTAGAGCATTGTAAGCTGTAGAGGACTTTGACTTGTATGCTGAAACTTAACCATGTCATAGTACACGAATTGCTTCTTGTCCTCAAGCTTTTCTCTTGAACAGGATTTGTCATATACAATTAGTGAGGAAAAGCGATTATCATTTCGAATGGAGATGTGCAACATGCAAGCACACAAGTTGAAAGAATCGTTTTGCATCATTCACAGATTGCACTTAGACTTACATGTCATTCAGTCAATAGATAGGCCTATTAGATTTTAAGCAGCTTTGCAACACTTAGAGAGATTTAGATTTGCTCATGCGATCTTCACTAGCTAGTAAGGAGCTAACATATTTTATATGCTAGTCGCACATTTTTTCAAAAGCGTACTCTGCAACACACGAGTGTAAGGATTTGGAGTTCGTGGGATTGTAGCGTCCATGACAAAGAAATTCACAGCATCCTTTATGGAGGCGCTATAACTTATAGGCTAAGCGAGCAGTACGGATGAAACCTACAAACACCAGCCCCTCTCACACCATCTTCTTCTTCTTCTTCTTCTTCTTCTTCTTCAAACTCTCAGCAATAGGTTTACTTAGCTTTGCACAGACCTATAGATTGTAACGCAAATTAAATTTTTGAGGATTGTAGACCTATACGAAAGGCCTTTGCAATAAAGTAAACAAAGTACACTTAAAATTTTAATATCATAGGAGGAATATGAGTAAGCTCAGAGGCTTTTGTTACAACAGTTAACACTTAAAGACTTTGAACTCTGCAAGATACACTGTAATGAGTTATTTTGATCGCTTGCAGACTTTAATTTCTCACCAATGTTATTCTCTTCACAACACTCAAGATCTGCACAGAAGCTTAACACCATATTTGCACGGCATCAATTTCTACGATATCGTCTCAATTAATTGACTTTGTGGTGTCTATGCACCGTTTGAAGATAGTCATAAATAAACACCTCCAACCATCCGTAGGGCAAACACGCAAAGCGGACGTTAGTACAATCTTTAACACGATCTATTGTAATAGATCGATAGCGCCACAGAGACGACAGCTTATGCCCAAGCACAATTTGAAGCGTGGCCTTGCACAAACATCAAAGTCGTCATTTTATTCTGCACAACATCGATATGACCGCATCGATATGGAGGTAGAAGATAATGCTTTGAACTTAGATCAAACAGCCAAAAGTTAATAAATCGCTTAGCCTACTGTTGGTAGTTTTATGGCGATTCCACGTCGTCACGCACAAGACTCACCAACGTGTAGTACATTTCAATCGATTTAAAGCCAATGATGGGAATATAATTATTGGTTGTAAAATAGCAGTAGTTGATCTACATTGAACAAATTAAGCCATGGGATTGATCCACCTCCCTCACAATTCTTGTATATAATCCTGACATGCGAAAATCAGAAGAACCGTCGGAAATGAATTCGCTACAGAACGTATGTATTGCCTGTGGTGAAAATGTCAGCGAGGGAGCGGCCGGCTGTATGTCGATTGTCTATGCTGATGGGTTCATCGCCGGGTATTCTGCGGGGGTCAGAGAACAAGAAGAACGCAACTTTGACGCTTGGTTGAGAGAAGGGGAACCTGAAGGAGAGCCAGAAGAATTACCGGACGACTTCTATTGTAAGTTGTAATATATTAGTCCATAATTCTTAGCATGCATTTGCAGCTATAACATCATATCATTTCAGCATTTATTCTTTGCACGTAATATTCATAAAGCGACTCTACTCCTTCCGTCGCATTCGCCAGGGTGCAAGTTGCAATCAGAATAAAGAGATTTTTGTGAAGAGCTAGATAGATAGATGCATAAGATATTCCAAAGAGAGGAACCAATGAGAGAAAGGCTGTAAATGTTTGGTGCTGAGCTAATTATATAATGCGCCTGTTGCGCGCGCCATGTGATAAATATGTACGAGATCTCTGTAAGACCTTAGACATATGCACGCATGCAACCTCATTCCAAAAAATTAGTCTCTACTGATTCAGATTCAGCAAATTTTTACAGAGTCTCTCTCTTCTTTGTTAAAAATTGTGCAAACGACGTGCTGGCCACTTGTGCCAAGAGCTTGCATTTCACATATGACAGGTCTTTTAACTTTATTTTGCATCAAATGCGCGATTATTTAAAATTTTCCTTCACTTACTGTGCAGATTCCTTGTTTTTCCCAATGTACATGAGCGAATATAGATTATAGGCTTGTCGTGCATTGTACAAATACTTTGCAGTATAAATTTGTGAATTTCATTTGTGCGGTTGGCTCTATCCTCAGCATCGTACACCTGCATAAGTTATGCTGCACTATATTATAATATTTGCCGGCTCACACTCGAAAAATAGTGCAAACAGATGATGTTGTTTTAGAGCAAAATGCGGCAGCTTCGCCTTCATGCTGGAATAGTGCATTATTTACATTTCGCAAAAGTTATTCTTGTCTGTTTTCTCTCTTATAGACGGAAGGACCTATTTGGAAGGCGTCGTGGATTGGGAGTCACAAACGCCAGACATATTGGCTTCTGCGTGGCAGGCGGCCAATGTGTTGGAAGATGGTGAGAACAGCATGGAGAATTTCTACTACCTTCCAGCCATAAGTGAGGTCGACGTTGCAGCAGGTTTTGCTGACGACGAGAACAGCTTTTCGTCACAAACCGTTGAAGTTGGATCAGACGAAAGCGAGGAAGATGAAGATGACATTATTATGTTGACCTAGTGTCGAAATTTTTATAAGAAGAAATTTTATACTATTAAAATTTTAAGTGTACTTTGTTTACTTTATTTTAAATTCATACAAGAAGTTGAAGCATTATGTAAGTTTCGAAAAGGGATATGACACAATATTCGAGAGTACAATAAGATGTGTTGCTAGAATTTATATAGACCCTAACAACAAATTTAAAGGTGCGAGATTGAATCATATGTGCGCACTCTGACGAATAAATATGTAGTTTCAAGAAGATCTGAATAGATTCTCTTCTATTCGTTAGGGATAAAATGATGGACGATCAGATTTGCACCGAACATGCACAATTGTATGAATCTTATTACCTTTGGAAAGCGCTAAGTCTCATATTACCATGCATTTACGCCTTAAGCATCATACGACATTAAAGCAAAGACCTTATAACGATATCTTTGATTAATCTAAGAATGTACTCTACAGCAAATTTCCAATAACATAAAATCACAAGCAAAGGCCTTTCGTATAGGTCTACAATCCTCAAAAATTTAATTTGCGTTACAATCTATAGGTCTGTGCAAAGCTAAGTAAACCTATTGCTGAGAGTTTGAAGAAGAAGAAGAAGAAGAAGAAGAAGAAGATGGTGTGAGAGGGGCTGGTGTTTGTAGGTTTCATCCGTACTGCTCGCTTAGCCTATAAGTTATAGCGCCTCCATAAAGGATGCTGTGAATTTCTTTGTCATGGACGCTACAATCCTACGAACTCCAAATCCTTACACTCGTGTGTTGCAGAGTACGCTTTTGAAAAAATGTGCGACTAGCATATAAAATATGTTAGCTCCTTACTAGCTAGTGAAGATCGCATGAGCAAATCTAAATCTCTCTAAGTGTTGCAAAGCTGCTTAAAATCTAATAGGCCTATCTATTGACTGAATGACATGTAAGTCTAAGTGCAATCTGTGAATGATGCAAAACGATTCTTTCAACTTGTGTGCTTGCATGTTGCACATCTCCATTCGAAATGATAATCGCTTTTCCTCACTAATTGTATATGACAAATCCTGTTCAAGAGAAAAGCTTGAGGACAAGAAGCAATTCGTGTACTATGACATGGTTAAGTTTCAGCATACAAGTCAAAGTCCTCTACAGCTTACAATGCTCTACAGCTTACAATGTGCAGAAGGGCCTACCAATATCATTTAGTGGCATTAAAGCAAGCTAAGTTACGAAGATATCGATAAAATGTCGCATGCTATAGAGCTTCGCGGCTGAGTTCACAGATACGGCGCACTGGCGAGCTATTTTGCCAAACGTGTATCTTCGTCAGAAAATGTGTGTCTCTAGCAACTGTTGCTCGTGCATTTGATTATCTAAGTACAAAAATAAAGACTCTGTGTGTGTGTGGCACTGGTACATATCTAAAAATTTAAAGGCTGGGCGCATATCTAGCGAGCGTAATAGCAGCGATAGAGAGAGAGAGAGAGACTGTGCTGTTGCGGTACATATGTGTAATCTCTTCAAATCGTCGTATCTAGAATATGTGACAAACTATCCCTTTCAAAAAATCTTGATTCGCATGCAAAGAATAGTGGTTGGTGCGTGTCCTTGTCTGCCGAAAGAGTCACAATAACTTCTGTCGAATAGAATCAATTGCCTATGAATTAAGCCGTTTATGGTACGTCCTACCACTCAAAGCCCTATGTAGCATAAAGTGTGCAGACCTGCTCATAACAGTATCTGGAGACGGGCGGTAAGCGACAGGTACGAACATATGGATCAAATACTGCATTTTGCACAAATCTGTGGATGCTTCTGTCGTGCGATGCGCTGGCGAGATATCTCTTTGTGAACAAGCGCATCTTCTTCAACATCTGCCCGTGTTTGCTCGTCTGTTGAATCGCACTATAGAGTTCTGATTAGAAGTAAAAATTAAAAAGTAAAACATTTTAGATAAAGATCTGAACATAGCAGAGGCTGTGTGTGTGTGTGTTGCTTCTCGCATGCGGCAAATATCGTGCCATGCAAATCGTAGGATATTTGCAAATTCTTTAAGCGAAGTGTGAGGCCGTCACAGTTTAATTGTGAAACTACATTGAAAAAAAAAGGAAGGGCCTATAGCTCTCAGAATAATTCTTCGCACATACTCTGCAAAATAATCAAAAAGTTTACAACAGTAAGAATCTGATATAAAAAAAATTTTGGTGTGTCGTGCAACAGAAATTAAAAGGTGATTGTCTGCTGTAAGAATCTTTCGGCCACTCTGCAAATCTGTTTAATTCGCATAAGCATGCTTGTATAAAATTTGAGCTCTACTGGAATGCTTCCTACAATTGAAGTGAAAAGAATCGCTTACAATAAAAGAGGGACAGTATACAGATTTTTTGCGTGTATAAATGTTATAATATTATAGTTCACTATGTCTGCTATATTTTAAACAATATCATAAATTTCATTTACAAAGGATGACAGAAATATCTGTGCATGAAATTGCCAAGGACATAAACAATGTGCATTAAACGTCAAATTCCTTGGATCAAAGGATGGCATTTCTGAAAAATCTTGTAATTAAAAATCAATAGTCTGCACATTAAAGGAAGTCATTGGACGCGGCTGCAGGTCATTACAATAACTCATTAGTCAAATCATCAAAGTCCGCCAGTTACTGTAGTTGTGTGCCGCCGTTTCTGGAACAACAGGGTAATAAAAAGTCATTAGTAAGCACATCAAAGAAGTCATTAGTCAGCACATCAAAGGACCCCGTTCCTGGGACAGCCGATCATAAAAAGTCATTAGTAAGCACATCAAAGAAGTCATTAGTCAGCAATAAAAAGCAATTAGTCCCGTCAGTGGTAATTAAAAAGCAATTAGTCCCGTCAGTGGGGTAATTAAAAAGCAATTAGTCCCGTCAGTAGTAGTCATAAAGCAATTAAAAAGCAATTAGTCCCGTCAGTGGTAGTCGTAAAAGCAATTAAAAAGCAATTAGTCCCGTCAGCGGGGTAATTAAAAAGCAATTAGTCCCGTCAGTGGTAGTCATAAAACAATTAAAAAGCAATTAGTCCTGTCAGCCGGGTAATTAAAAAGCAATCAGTCCTGTCAGCCGTACTCCTTCACTACTGTTATAGATTTTTTCGCCATTTGAAACCAGTTCCCAGAAAAATGGCGCCCCGTAAAACCGGTTTCTTCCGCCTTGACTGTTGATGTTGAGACGCTTCTAGATAGGAAAAAAAGCTCGTGCAGAGATGGTGCAATAAATTGAGTTTGCGAAATAAATAATTAAAATAATGCAATTAATCATTTGCTTCTGTGGAAGCTTTATGATGCTCTAGGTTTAAAATAGCCGGCGAACTTGACAAAGCTTAACAAACGTTGGGCAGTTAATTTCGACAGAAGCAAAATAAAGTTAGATTGGCCATAACATTAAAGAATCAGTAAGCCTAAGTCTATATAGAAAACAATAATCGAGCTAATGTTTCAGGAATTTTTTAACTCTCTGATATCGGTTTTGCGTAGGTAGCAGTGGCGGCGCCAGGATTTAAATTTTGGAGGCTGAATCCTCGCGGAGGAAATGTTCAATTTTCCATTTTCATCCGCCAAGGCATTTTTTAGTCATTCGGTCGAAATCTCATGGAAATGTTCCATTTTCATCCGCCAAACATGTTACATTTTACATGTAAAAAACCGGATGGCCCTTTTGGGAGGCTTAGCTCCCGGAAGGCCTTTTTAGGGGGCGTAGCCCTCCCTATAATCCCCTCAGTCACCGCCACTGATAGGTAGTGCTACTATATGATTAGATATAGGCCTACATAGATTATGGGCTGATGCTCAGGTCACCTAACTCTGAACTCAACTGTGTTGAGTTAAATCAATTTAAACAAAACTATATCATAAATCAATGCAAACGAATCTCCTAGTTTCCTCGAAGACGCGCTGCATATAGAGGAAATACTTTCTGCTCTTATTTACATGTAGGCCTACATTCTATAACATCGTAATTATAATCCTGCAGCGCAGAAAATCCCTCTGATTAATTTCCTACATAAAAGGTAACGCCATATGATTTTGTAATTACCATAGCAGGTGCAAATCACAATCGAATCATGAGGTGAAGCTGTTAGACTTAATGCACTGGAAATGTAGGCATTGATTGATTTAGTGATTGATTGATTGTTCGATTGATTGCAAGAACGACTGAAAGTACCGTGAAGGTACATGCTGACCATGTCGTCCATTTCGATGGTCAGTTCCTTGGTCATCTTTTGGTCACCGTGACTGACATGTTCCTCGGCCAGTTCCTTCATGTGTTCCAGAAGCAGCTGCTTGAAGTCCTGCTCGGTCCGCGCTGCCAGCAGTCGCAGACGCAGGTCCATGTCAGCAAAGAGGGTCGAGAAGGTCCTGCCTGTCTCAAGGGCGTTCTTCGTTCCTTTCTATAAAGTCAATCAATCAATCAATCAATTGATCAATCAATCGATCAATCAATCATTCGACAGAGAAATCATCAGGTATCGAGAGAATCAATGAAGAAAGATGAATCAGTTGATTGACTGATTGATTGATTGATTGAATGACTATTCAACTAATTGACTGATTGATTGGTTGATTGACTGACTGACTGACTAACTAATTGATTGATTGGTTGATTGACTGACCATTAAATTGATTAATTGACTGACAGATTGATTCCTGATTGACTGATTGATTAGTTGATTGACTGACTGAATGATTGACTGAAAATTGATTGATTGACTGAATGATTGAATTATTGATTGATTAAGTGACTGATTGGTTGATTGACAGATTGATTGATCGATCGATTGATCAATTGATTGATTGATTGATCAATTGATTGATTGATTGAATGATCACTTGATTGATTGATCGATCGATCGATTGATTGATTGATTTGTTGATTGATCGATTGATCAATTGATTGATTGATTGATTGATTGATAAATTGATTGATTGATTGATTGATTGATCAATTGACTGATTGATTGAATGATCAATTGATTGATTGAATGATCAATTGATTAATAAATTGATTGATTGATTGCTTGATCAATTGATTGATTGATTGAACCTCTTTCGTCGGGGTGATGATGAGTACGACGAACCAGACTTCCTGACTCGACCGACCGAGGTTGGCCGGTTGTCGCAGTCGGGCGATGGCGACGCTACGGCGCTGGACGGACGGAACCGTACACCTACAGCAGCAGCAGCAGCACACACACAAGACAATGGTTGACTATAATAATTGTAGTCAAGAAGAACAGTGGCTTTGACAAAGGCATTGTTCCATCAGTCGTCTTTTTTGATTTTCGATGAATGGATCCATGAACGAATAAATATTATATGAATGGATGTCTGTATTTCGGAATGCACGCGCATGTGTGCGTGCGAGTGTGTGTGTGTGTGTGACACTGTGTGTGTATGTGTGTGCGTGTGTGTGTGACACTGTGTGTATGTGTATGTGTATGATACTATACATGGGTGCATGTAATGCAGGAAGACAATCATTGTATTCATGCATGTATGTTTGATCGGAGTTTCACGCCGAAGCGCTGAGCAATTGTAAGTGAAGGACTTCGTGACCTGACAATTATCTTGTCGTATGTCCACTTTTGTGAATTCCGAGCAAATCGAGTTTGAAATTTCGGAACTTTGGACGGAAATTTTTTAAAATGAGTGCAATAAAACATCAGGCACAAACGTCATATTAAAGCATCGACATTAATTAAAGGATGTTGCATTAAAATTAAACTGAAACTTAGAATGGTTTTTGTGAAATTTGGGAAAATGTTGTATAAAATGGATTTAAGTCAATTGCAAGTCATCCTGACGAGAAAAAAAATTGAAAAAATTCAAATAATAAAAGAAAGCAATACACAATCATTTGAGACTTTGTTCGTTTCAATTTTCGCAAGTTTAATACCCTTTTTTAATCAAAGAACGTTTTTTATTCCCTGGACATACGACACTATGATAGAACGAAGTGGGATGTCATATCTCCTTCGTCCAATCAACGACGAGCTTTCTCGGACATACGACAATGTACGTTTAAACCGTGAATGCGGCACTGGAGATACGGAAAAATAAATTGGAGATACGACAAGGCAATCCTGAACATGGACATACGACAAGTAGTTTTCGTTGAATATCTTTAAAACGACTTGTCGTATCTCTTAACTATTAAAAGTGATGAAAGAGAGGGAAATTTTTGCTACAAATCAAGTCTAAACTCGATTTTGAAAAAAATGGACATACGACAAGATAATTGTCAGGTCACGACTTGCCAAAGGTTCTGACGCGGCGAGGTGGATTCGAACCTCGAACCTTCCAGCTTCAAGGCAATGACGCCACCACTTCACCACCGCGCCCCACATGTATGTATGTACATGTATGTATGTATGTATTTATGTATGCATGTATGCATGTATGCATGTATGCATGTATGTATGTGATGGTTGTATGTGTTGTTGTTTTAGGTTAGAGTCAATCTAAGTATACAAGCGAACGATGGATGAATGAATGGCGACGTTTACTCACAGAACGCAAAGCCACGATTGATCGTAGTCGAATGAACTGCCAGCGTACGTACGACAACTGCCCTGGATCGTCTTTGCCAACTGATGCACTGCACAATAATTGCACATGCAGACAGAAAATAATAATATTACACAAGTCACTTCACCAATCCTCTCGCTCTCTCTCGCTCTCTCTCGCTCTCTCTCGCTCTCTCTCTCTCTCTCTCTCTCTCTCTGTCTCTCTCTCTGTCTCTCTCTGTCTCTCTGTCTGTCTGTCTCTCTGTCTCTGTCTCTCTGCCTGCCTGTCTGCAAGCCTCTGTCTCTCTGACTGTCTCCTCTCTCTGTCTCTCTCTGTCTCTCTCTCTCTCTCTGTCTCTCTCTGTCTCTCTGCCTGCCTGTCTGCAAGCCTCTGTCTGTCTGTCTCTCTCTCTTCCTTTGTCTGTCTACCTTTCTGTTTCTGTCTGTGTGTAACTGTCTGTGTGTTTCTCTTTCTCTGTGTCTTTATCTCTCTCTATCTCAATCTCTCTCTCCCCTCTCTCTGTTTGTCTTTCTCTCTGTCTCTCTGTCTCTCTTTCCCTCTCTCTTTCTCTATCTCCCTCTTTGTCGCTGTCTCTGTCTATATGTCTATCTGCCTCTCTGTCCTTCTCTCTCTCTCTCTCTCTCTCTCTCTCTCTCTCTCTCTCTCTCTCTCTCTCTCTCTCTCTCTCTCTCTCTCTCTCTGCATATCTCTTTCCTTCCCTGCCTCTCTCTTCCTCCATCAGCGTTCATATATTCATTGTATACAATGCAGCTGTTTCTCTAACTCGATCTTTCGTTCTCTTCGTGTCTCTGCTTAACCGTCTGTTCATTCGTCTCTGTATATACAATGCACTGAACGCATGATGAATTGGACAAGTGTAGATTACCGAGCAGAAGCAGCTGTCCCTTTACATAGCAGAGGGTTTATTAGGTTGATTGATGGTGCAGCAGCGGAATGATACACGACCCTATATTATGTGGTTGCATTCAAACCCTCAGATATTAATCCAATGCACACTAAGAAATGTTCACAATTTCTAACATAATACATTACACGAGCAATAGTTACATTGCTTGATCGTAAGAGTTATAACGACACTCAAAATTTCTATAGCTCTAAGCAGGGCGCCAATTCATTCAAGAGCGCTGCATTTCACCTTAAGTAAATATATTCTTTAATGTACCAGCTGCAAAACGCACTCTGGTTTACAGGCATATAAAAAACACATGACACTTGCTTAGTTAAGTCTACACATAAGCATTATATCTTTCGGGACTAAGACGCAGTACAGTTCCGGGGTTGTATACTGGAAGTATGCAGGTGGCGCTCAGTTTCTTCACTGCGACCTTCGAGTCTGGGTGGACAGATTTCAAAGTCACTGACAGGATGCCATGCATAGTGCATCCGATGCATCGTCGAATGTGTTGTCCACTTTAGTATGTCTAGTATGTCTACATCGCAATGCCAAATTGCACTGCCTGCATATGTGACAGAGGCGATGATCAGCATGGCCATGGGCGTAACACACGGAGTCGATTCCTCGGCAATGGGCTTAATCATTGATTAGGATTTATAGACACTCTTTAATCATTGATTATAGGATTTATAGACACTCTGATCTCAAATTAAGGTCAACCTGATTACTGCGAATCTGCCATGCACCAAACGTTGACTATCTCTGTCTTGTTACCGTCTCCTGAATATTGTGCTTCGTCGTGGGTAAAAACACCGTGTGAAATTTAGTCTTAGAATGAACATCTTTTTTCGAGTAGTAGATTGGTTTATCACATTCGAACTTACGCAATGTTACATACTGTTACATAATGCTACATAATGTTACATAATGTTACATAATGTTACATAATGTTAAATAATGTTGCATATTGTATAATGTTACATAATGTTACATACTGTCACATGATGTTGCATAATGTTACATTCTGTCACATTATGTTACATAATGTTACATACTGTCACATAATGCTACATAATGTTACATAATGTTACATACTGTCACATAATGTTACATAATGTTACATACTGTCACATAATGTTAATAATGTTACATAATGTTGCATATTGTTAAATAATATTTCATAATGTTACATAATGTTACATACTGTCACATAATGTTGATAATTACCGGAGTCGTGCGTAAAGAGTAGTCTCTTAGCTTCGGCAAATGCGGATGGATGCTCCGCTTGGTCCAGAAGATGGTGAAGTAGACAGTCCATGATATGTTCGAGGTTCGACTCCTGCAGGTCGAGAAGCAACTGCGCCTGACTCAGGAAGTTCTCAACATCAACAGAAGCTCGAACCTCCGCAGAAAAGTCCTTCATAGGAATCTTCTACATGCACAAACACAGCACACCTTTTATGCAATAATATATATATATATATACATTACATACATATATTTACACATATACACATTATATGCATACATAATACTAGCTGGGATACCAGGCGTTGCCCGGGAAATTTAGGATTCGACACGCTCCCGGCCACAGCCCCCACCCCACCACACCACACTCTACACCCCATCACACCCCACCACACTCCGACCTCCACTGGCACCCACCCGTGAAAGTTCCATCTCAATCCCCCACCCCCACCACAACCTCACCCCAACCCCAGTCCCCGTCTCCCCACCCCACCATAAGACACCCCACCACACCGACCTCCACCGGTACGCCACCCGTGAAATTTGGGTTTCGGGAAAAATTCCCCCACCCCACCCCTTCCACCCTACCCTTGAGGTTGGGAGCGCCTCTGAGTAGCCCCCTTGAAGAGGCGCTATATAAATGCATCTAATGAATGAATGAATATATATTATATATACAGAGTGCGCCAAAAAAAGACCCCCCTAGGCTTTTTGCCAAAATTTTGACCAAAAGTTGGAATTTCCAAATGAAATTTTACAGGCTTATAGACAATTCATATTTACACATAATGGCCAGATTTCATCAAAATATTTCAAACGGAACAAAAGTTATATCACTTTTAGTGAGGTCACCCCCGCTCCCCGTTTTTTGACGATTCAAAAACGAAGCGCAAAAAAATTTGTTTTTTGCCAATATCTTGGCGAAAAGTAAGAATATCGAAATGAAATTTTTCAGGACTATAGACAATTCATAATTACCTGCACGTGGTATTCAGATTTCATCAAAATATTTCAAACAGGGCAAAAGTTATACCACTCTTAGTGAGGCCACCCACCGTTTTTTGACGATTCAAAAACGAAACGCGACAAAAAGTAACAAAAACACGATTTTATTAAGTCTGATCTCAAATAACTGTTGTCCAATGAACTTGGTAGTGCTTCACAGCTTGTGTTCAATGTGCCCACCAGAACTTCTTTTGAGTCCCTTTGCAAAGTTCTTGATGGACCTATTGATTAAACTGATAGATTCCTTATTTACCAATTTGATTGTCATCTTGCTAAGTGAGTTCTCAGTGACGCGCAGCTACGCTGGTGCCCTGTTTCTTTTTAAATAGTAATAATAATGATCATCTGACAATATCAAGGCTATTTGATAATAATTATTTAAGATGAGAATTAATAAAATCGTGTTTTTTGCTACTTTTTGCTGCGTTACGTCTTTGCATCGTCAAGAAATGGGAGGTGGCCTCACTAGAAGTGGTATAACTTTTGTTCTGTTTGAGACATTTTGATGGAATCTGACCACCATGTGAAGATATGAATTGTCTTTAAGCCTGCAAAATTTCATTTCGATATTCTTACTTTTGGCCAAGATATTGGCCAGAATAATTAGATTGGTTTTATGTTACTTTTTGTTGCGTCGCGTTTTTGAATCGTGAAAAAACGGTGGGTGGCCTCACTAATAGTTATATAACTTTTGTTCTGTTTATAATATTTTGATGAAATCTGGCCATCTTGTGTAAATATGAATTGTCTTTAAGCCTGTAAAATTTCATTTGGAAATTCTTACTTTTGGTCAAGATATTGGCAAAAAATCTAGAGGGGGTATTTTTTTGGCGCACCCTGTACATATTATGCTGATTTCGCTGCCTGAAGTCAGGTTCATTGGCTTAAAAGCCACCTTTAGGGACAGATGAGCGAGGCTATTTCCTGTTGCCTTCTTCACAAACAGGCGAACATCTTGTCTAAGGTCGCTATATAATATACTCAGTGGCTGAAGGTAGATTCGCACCTGCGACCCTTCGGTTACAAAGCACAGCAGACCTACAATACCACCGCGTCCTATATATATATAAATATAAATAATGTCTTAGAATTTCAAAAGATGTTGATTACCTGCATGTGTATATATGCTATATATAATTATACATAGGCTATATTATATATTACGATATAAACGTTTAATTTGAACAGGTGCTCGGCGGCATCTCGTCTTGTCGTCACGTGTAAATAATTTATCTGACAACAGATTGTTCGTCGTACGTTTTATGGCGAGCAACAGTCGATAAACTGCTGATGATGGTAAATTTTAAAGACTATACAAGGTAGGCCTATATGTGGTACATAATATAGTTGAATTATAATACAGGCCTATTTTCTGAGCTGATACCTGTGAAGCAGAGATCGTTGATTTTCGTTGACGATGTAAAAAGAACGATTCAAAGTTCCGTGTAAACGATCAGCATCCATATATTATAATTATAATTGCAGGTGTGAGTTGGATTCATATATGGAGCGAGTGGAACCAGATAATTAAAACGAAATTCTGCCTGAATTCGAACTGCAGACCTCTCTGTCGACAATCAAAGCGCTACCTGCCGCAGATGATCAGAGGAAACTTGACAGTCAGCAAAGGGTGCATTGGTTTTGCGGACAACCGGAATAAAACATGAGATGGAAGAAGATTCTGAGCATGCAGACCAATAGCACACGACGGGAAGCAGAAGACGACAAAGCAGCTTATCCAAGACAAGAGAAGAACAAGGAGGAATATGAGAAGAGAGGAAGAGGAAGATGATGAGGTGGAGAAGAAGCTGTGCCTATCACCATGGTAACAATCCAAGGACGCCTGCTGTGAGAATCCGGTCTCAAATTATTGGCAAACAAGGAGCGTGTCGCTTAGTTGTTAGATGAGGTATACATGTAAGAGCATAATACATGTAAAAATGAAGATGCACGCGGTTGAATAAAGGCGTTGGGCAATTTTGCTACTTTGAAGGTTTCATAATAACGGAAGATGACCCAGTTATAAAAAAGCAGGAATAGCATTGATGTTGGGTAGACGAATGAAGGAGTGATGTGGATGCATTTAATGGGCTGATGGATGAATGGAAGGATGGACGGATTGGATGCATCTGTGCATAAATGGATGATTGAATGGACGGACGAATGGATGGATGAATGGATGAATAATTGGATGGATGATTGAATTGGTGTCTTGGATAAGTGAATGAATAGACGAATGAATGGAAGAATGGATAAATAAATGAATGGATGGATGAATCAATGGACGAATGGATGGATTGCTGCGTGGGTGCATAGATGACTGGATAGATGAATGAATGGATGATTGGATGGAAGAATGTATGGATGATTGAATTGGTGAATGAATGGATGATTGGATGGATGGATGAATGAATGGATGATTGGATGGAAGAATGTACATGTATGGATGATTGGATGGATGATTGGATGGATGATTGGATGGTTGATTGGATGGATGATTGGATGGATGTATGAATGAATGGATGATTGGATGGAAGAATGTACATGTATGGATGATTGGATGGACGATTGGATGGATGATTGGATGGACGATTGGATGGATGATTGGATGGATGTATGAATGAATGGATGATTGGATGGAAGAATGTACATGTATGGATGGACGATTGGATTAATGAATGGATGTCAGAATTGCATGAACCAGATGTATTGTTGACAATAATATAGTTGCCATTGCGATAACTGCAATGAATTACAGATCTATAGACAGAGTCGTCTCGTACATAAAGACGCATCAGATGCTGATATAGGTCTACTCGGCGGCGATGCAAGGAGACGAAGAGCAGAATATGACGAGTAGACAGAATAAGAGAAACCAGAAGAATGGAGAGAGGTAGATTCTATTCGGATCTGTATAATTATGCTTATTATATTTATGTGAATGTATGTATGAGCACATTCTGTCAGTACGCACTACGTATCCATCCATTCAACAACACATCCATGCATGCATCCATCCATCCATCCATCTATCCATTCATCCGCTCGTCTACTCATTCATCCATCCATCCACCCATCTATGCATGCAAGCACGCCTCCAACGCCTTCCATCCATTCATATATACCAAAACACCAACACACCCATCCATCAATTCATTCTTTCTTTCTTCCATTCATCCCTACATCTCTACATCCCTCCATTCACCCATCCGTCCGTCCATCCGATTTCCAATGAAAGATCTTTGCCACTTTGTACTGCATGGGTCCTCCTGCATGGGTCTATAGTTTTCCAGTTAATGTGGAATTTCACGTAAGATACACCTGCGCGCTCTCGCCACTCTACAGTATAACCGGTTTCTATTGGTTTCACACGTCATCTGCATCAACAGCACAGCATCGATCCATCCATCCCTCATCCATCCATTCATCCATCCATCCAACCTCATCCATCCATCCAACCTCATCCATCCATCCTTCCGCCCATCCATCCATCCTTCCGCCCATCCGCCCATCAAGCTATAGGTCCGCTGTGTGAAGTCTGGGCTCCACAGGTATCAAGTCTCATGACGTTTTGCATTTTTAACGATCATTCACCACACCTTTAATATGCTTTCATCTGTCGCATAAATGTAAACACCTTTTGTCGGTTATTTTCTGTCATGCATCATGCATATTCATGATGGATTTATATTCATCCGTCCGTTTATATGCGTCAGCATGTTATGAGCTAACTTCTTCGTTTGTTCTTCTATACCATCCATCTATCAATCCATCTGCCATACATCTACCCAGTCATCTATACACAGGGCCGGCCTTACCTATAGGCAAAGTAGGCAGTTGCCTAGGGCGCCGCAGTCTTTGGGGGGCGCCGCCGCACCGGCGAATTTATTTTTTTTACACTATAATTCTTTTAAACTCAAAACTTTTGCTAATGGAAAGAATTTAAAATAATTATGGATTCTTTGCACCTGTTCACTGTTCAGGCAGGCCTAACTCAATTTCAAGGACTGTATAAATTTTAAATCGACAAATAAAATTCGATTTTTAACGACATTCCGTAGGCTATACTCTTTGCTTTAGGAGACAGGTTAAAATACGCGACGCTCAATTTCGAGAGTGAAGATGTTGCAAGAAATGAAATGTATGAAATGGGAGTGGGCCTTGCTGAGTATGAAGATGAGATTACAACATTACAGCCTGCCCTTTATTCATATTGAAATAAAATAGTCTAGGCCTAGTAGGGACGACGACGAAGAAAGGGCAGTAGCTGAGGCAGGACCGACCTAAGGCATAGGCAAAGCAGGCAGTTGCATGGGTCGCCGTTGCAAGTTCTAGAGGGCGCCATTTCCACAAAGAGGGCGCCATTTCCACAAGAGTGTATTTTAATATTTTTAAACTTATACCATTCTCCACAAAATTGAATATTATATCCAGCTTTCAGTGCACTAATAAAAAAATTATAATGAATTACTCAGTTGAGCGTATAGGCCTACAAGACCGTAGCTAGGGGGATGTTTTGGGTGTTTGAACACCGCCCCTCTCCTAAATGAAATAATGTAAAAATGAAATAATTATGCATTTGCTAGCACATGACAGAGTGTAATGTAATTTTGAGCAGAAAATAGTCGAAAATCGTGGAAGATAGCGTTTTTTGGACGTCAGAAAATTCGACGACTAACAAAAGTCGTCAGAAAATTTCGACCAAAAAAGTCGCTGCAGCGTGTACGCACCTCAAAATTCACGGTCAAGAAAACATCCCCCGAAATAAAATCCTAATGCAGGCCTATGCCTGAGGCGCCAAATGTATGTCTTGCCTAGGGCGCCACTTGGGCTAAGGCCGGCCCTGTCTATACATCTATCCATCCATCTACCAATCCATCTATCATACATCTGTCATACATCTACCCAGTCATCTATACATCTATCCATCCATATACCAATCAATCCACCAATCCATCTACCCATCCTTCTGCATCAACTAATCAATCAACCAATTCTTTTACCCATCCATCTACCCGTTAATCTACTTTCCCATCTACCATCTACCCATCAATCTACCCATCTATCTATCCATCAATATACCTATAAATCTAATAATCAATCTACCCATCAATCTACCCATCAATCTACCCATCCATCAACCATCATTCTACCCATCTACATGTACCTACCTATCCATCAACCCATCTATATACCCATCAGTCTACCCATTAATCTACCTATAGATACGCATCCATCTATCCATCAATTTTGCTGTTATTTTCATATTTTGTTGCCTTATAGTGTTTGAACTTATTCTGTTTTTCGCTTTTATCTATTAATTTTTTTATAATTTATTTCTATAGAAATAAATAAAATAAATAAAATAAATGAATTTCAATCTTCGCTTTTTTTCTTATTTCTTAATTTTTTGCTTATTTCTTAATTTTTTTCTTATTTCTTAATTTTTGGCTTCTCATTTCCGGCTACAATGCTTAGACACTAGTTTGATCTCTATAATTGATTGCTCATCATCTCCATTTTCTTTTACAGTTCTATTTCCATCTTCATTTGCAGCAATTTCAATTTTATTTGCAGTTTATTTCCACATTCTTCTGTACCTTATTTCAGTCTGTTTGCACTCCATTGTCACTATCTTGAGTTTATTTCCATATTCTTATCGGTTTATTTTTCAACCTTTGTGTTTCGTTTTCTTTCTCGTTTGCTTTTATCTCCGTTTTGCTCTCCTCGATTTTTTTTCGTTTTTCATTTTAAGGCGGTGAATACGATGAAGATGTTGCGAATGCGATGCGGTTGTTGTTGCTGTTGTCTCATAATATTCTACCTCTGTTCTCAGGGCCGTAGCAACAAGGAAGGTGGCCCCCTTCGAACATAATAATTATGTCCGGGCAGCGGGGCCCCCTACAATGCAGAAACTGGAAACAGTATTTACTCTATACAATAGGCCTATGCAGGGCTCATATACATGTATATTATGTATACATAGGCCTGCAGTATGCGTGTACTCCGTATTTACTTCACGACAGCGGCGCCCGCAGGATTTTTTTCTTGTACGCACAGAAATTTTCGATGAAGGGGCGAACAGGAAAAACTTTTCGTTAGGTCGCCAAAAAACTGATGACCTTTTTTTTTAGTCATCAGCCTAGAATTTTACAAAAACATAAGCTTACCTTCTTTTCTATCCGCCGAAAAAACTGATGACTTTTTTTTAGTCATTAACCTAGAATTTCACAAAAACATACCTTTTCTATCCGCCAAAATAACCGATGACCTTTTTTGGGGTCATCGCGCTGTACGCACTTGCGTAAGTGCGTACGCCTGCGGGCGCCGCTGCTTCACGACATTGTTAGTAAAACCAATATGGATCGTGCAATAGCATCAATAAAATGTCACTTACTTTGCTATGCTTTACATATTTTACACATTTAGGGGCCCCCTTCCTTGCGGGGGCCCCCTTCGGTCGGAGGGTACGGAGGGCGGTCGCTACGCCTCTGTCTGTTCTCATATATTATGCTTCTTATTTTTCTGTATTTTTGCACTTCTTCTGCATTTTACTTGCTTCTTATTTTCCGTTACACTCTATAAATCATAGCTGCACGTCGATTTAATTAAATCGTGTATGCTTTGCAGCTTTTGCTCTTTTTTGCTGTTGTAATCGGTATCGGAGTTTTTCTCTCTGTCTCATTAGCAGACCATACAAGGCCGTAGCCAGGATTGGGTTTCGGGGGGGGAGGAGGGGTGTTTACCCAGACTTTGAGCAACGACAAGCAACCGAATCAACTGAATAAGGGGATTCAAATTTCGGAGAAGAGTCGTGAGCTCTCATAGCGGTGTTGGATCTAATTTACTGCAAAATATCACATAGAAATATGAGTATCGAAATAAAATCTCCTTAGTTCTTACATTGTGTGCTAGTATTAGCCTACACATTATTTCATTTTTACATTATCTCATTTCGAGGGATTTCAAACACCCAAAACACCCCTATAGCTACGATCTTAATAGCATAATAGTCTATTCAAAATGGAGTGCACATAATTATTACAACGCACTTGCGATCATAAACAGTTGTTCTTTCAGTGTTTTGCATTTTTTGACGGTGGAAAATTATGGAAAGCTTATGTCCATGCGAGATCCTATAATCAGCGACAGCACCGAAAGCTTCTTATACTTCGTCGAAACTATTCTGAAAATGGACATTTGCTTCTATAATTATAGCCTAGACTATTACTCTCTTCCGATATCCAATTTTGTACATCACAAAACAAACATGAAACACATCGACTGAAATAGTCTTCCATTATGGGGTATTAACGATAATATTATTATCGTTAATACCCCATAATGGTTTATATAATATTATTATATAAACAATCAAACATTGCAATATTGTTCTGATCCTTTAACCAGCCACCTTAGCCGTCCATCTGTCTGCCTGCCTGACTCACAGGGTCTTATAAACAACTTTGGGAGATGAGATGCTTGAGTTGGCTAAACTTTGTAAAATCTTGGCATTGAGAAAGTGCCACAAAAGGCAACAGTGCAAATCGCAGTAGATGTTCAGTTGTTACATGTTTAACGAAAATGCCATAATTTTTTATCAAAGCTAATTAGTGTCGCCCTCCTCCTTTATCCAGGCTTGGGACTGGCACTGGCAAAGAACAACCAATGGCGGAGCAGTAGGCCTAGGCTAGTTGTTCGCAACAAACACGTTTTTTTTCTATGGACGACGGTGCGTTTCTCTTTCATCTTCGGATGCAAGCGTGTAAAAATCGCCCAAGCTTAGTGATAAAACTAAATTGAAAGTCGTTAACATTGCCCGAAGTTTCAAAGCCCTGTTGTGGACAAATTGATACTGCCGCAGGAGTGGATTTATCTTAATATTTCCAGGATTCCACCAAATCCAGAGTCTCAACGGTGGAGACAGAAGTAACAACCAAGAAGGAAGCGGCTACGCGGACGAACATAACAAATCACATTGAGGCCGCCGAGTCCGTGAAGTAAGCACAGTAAGTCCATTGGGATCTTTGGCGGTCAACGCTGGATAAACCCGATGGTTCTTTCACTGCCGAAAATATCGCACGACCAAATCTTTGACAGATTAGACCATTTAAGACGGCACGTCGGGCAAGACGACCAAGATCCAAGTCACAGGTAAGACAAAGCTATCCATCTACTGTCTCTGGTAAACCACAGAGATTCGAAATTGTCTGTAGCTAAACAAGAAGTAGTTGCAACCGTTTGGTTCGCTGGTTTTCCCATACGATTAATTATTATCTGTGGGCGCAGTTTCCATTCTCTATTCACGGCAATGCCGTTGCATATAGGTCTATAGCGTCCAATTATGTGACTTCCTTTGGGGGGGAGGTGCAGTGGCGTAACAACCATATAACGAAGGTGGACAAAATCCACGGGCCCCCGAGACCCAAAGGGCCCCCAAGCTCATTAAGCAAAAAGGTGTCATGTACTTTTTCGGGAGTTTTTCCGTTTTATAGTTAGTTTCAGATTGCAGAAGTCTAGGCCTAGCCTGGATACGACCGACGTATATGATAAATGATACCATGTGTCGTGTCTGCAGTCTGGACTGTATGGGTCATCGGATGTGAGAGCATTTGACCCGTAGTAAACATCAACACTTAGTTGCATGTTAGGGGCGGGTTCTACGGTTAGGGTATACGTTCATTCATGTAGGTGACGGTCTAATTAAGTTCATCCGAGTGCCCGACACAGCGTTAAGGAATTATGCTTGAAATAGTATCTGCTTTCTTTTCCCGCTCACTCTAATTCAAGCTGTGTGTGTGTGTCTATCTGCAGTGGCTGTCTCTCTGTCTGTCAGACACACAGAGAGAGGTCTGTCTGTTTGTCTGTCTCTGTCTGCCTATCTGTCTCTCACTCTCTCTGTCACTCTCTATGTGTGTGCATTGTGTGTACCTGTCTTTGTCTCTGTCAGTGTGTCAATACGAGCCAAGTGTTGAAGTGACTGATAGATATAGGTTCCTACACACTGCACATTGCAGTGTTAATTCCTTCCCGCTCATAATAACAGTCACGGCATTCATTCTTTTATTTTTATCTGGATTATCACTATTGCGGTACCTAAACGAAAATAATCATCATAATAAGATGAATGCCATATGAAACGCACGTACAGTTCTGGCAGTCAGAAACGAGCAGAGACAAATCGAAAAATTGATGCTGCTGTGTTTGCGAACAGTAAGGCTAGAATAGCCAAATTCACGAAGTAATTCTACGAAAAACTACTGTAACAGGCCACAGTGAGTATACATTACACGCACGTACGTGTGTGTATATATGGACCTTTGTATGGGTGTCACGACAACAGACTGGTCTACAGATAACTCGTCCAACAACAACTGGTCTACAGACAGCTGGTCTAACAACTGGTCTAGGCTACTGTAACAGACAATTAACTGGTTCAGCGCTTGAGAAATGGAAGCTGGATGAAAGTTTTGTACAGCTGAAATGGAGGCTGGATTGATCAAAACGCCAGAGAAATGGAAGCTGGATGAAGGTTCTTTTACAGGTTAAATATAAGCTAGATTGACGAAAATAACGCATGAGAAATAGAAGCTGGATGAAGGTATAAATTTTAGATCTAGGCCTAAAATAGAAGCTGGATTGATGAAAAACGCTTATGAAGGTATTTTTATATCTGAAATAGAAGTTGAATTGACCAAAATAGCCTAACGAACGAGAGATGGAAGCTGGATGAAGATATTTTTAGATCTGAAATAGAAGCTGGATAGGCTACACTTTGAAATAGGCCTACATGAGTGAAAGTCATCAATCCAGCTTCCATTTAAGCTAGAAAACCATCTAACGCTTTTTCATAAATCCAGTTTCTATTTCTTCAATAGTATATTAGTACGAGTCGGCTGTAGACCAGTTGTCTGTAGACCAGTAACTGTTGTCGTTAGACGAGTTGTCTGTAGTCGTGGAACCGTTTTCTTGTTTTGCATTGAACCATTAATGTGTCTTAACAATGGATTACTGATGACAGCGTTTAATACTGACATTCATAAAGTGAAATTTTATGAAAAGTCACCAGTAGGCCTACACTATTGCGCTGCCAAAATTACTTCAGATATAATAGGCGCTCTTGTTTTAAAATAACCATCTAATTGTGTTCACTGCTTAGTCTCGTTAATGGACCTAGGGGGCCCCCAAGCTGAGAATGTCCACGGGCCCCCGGCTCAGTTGTTACGCCACTGGGGAGGTGACACATTGCACAGTGTGGAGGTCTGAAAATAATAGTAATAATGAAGATATAGGAGATGGCTGAATGGTTACAGAAGGAGGCCAGCGAGTTCGGGCCCTCCGTTGGGCGAACATGCTTGGTAGGCTGCTGTTAGCGCCATGTATTGCAGGCTGTCTGTAGGCCTACTGTTAGTAGTTAAGTTTGATGTTAATTAAGATTACTGCATAACTTGAACGTGCAAAGCGAAGTGCGTTTGCAGGCGCTGAATTAAAGAAAAAAATTATATTATTAGTATTATTCTTAAGGACACTCGATTTAATAATTCTGTATCATACTGAATTATAAAATGTAATGAGGACAAATGATATGGAAAGTCACGATGCTGCGATACTGTTTTAAAATGCAATTTTGTCAAACTCGTTTGTATAGGCCCCTACTGCCGTGGGAAATAAGAACGGCTGGGATGATTGAAGTGTATATTGTAAGTGAGTGAGAGCACTGAGAGGACTTTATATTCGATGCGTTCAGGTATTTTGTATTGTCGAACCATACTTCCGTCTTCCTTTTTAGTTCTTGATCGTGGCATTGCGCTCTGTATGATCCTCCACTGTTCCTCGGTACATGCAAGAAATACGAACGCTTCCTGCGTCTGCTCAATCCTAGCACGCTGGCTTCCACTCCCACAGCGCCCAACACCCTTTCATACCTCTTCACCGCATTCAACGACTCACAAATAATCCATTTAAAAAGCATTGATTCCTGCTTCCTCGTCTTTCGTTGTGGTCCTGCCACGGCTCTCAGCCAAATCGTGCACACTATATACCTTCGACGTATTAACAAGCTAGAGGAAACCTGGCTGAAATGTCACGTGGGTTTGTTATTGGTTGTTGACGTCCGGTGTTTTTCCGAGACGTTGTCTCAGCGGCTGAGTGCTAACAAGTAACTCAGCCGCTTTGATCGTCGTGCTGTGATGAAGAAGGCGGCGTCTCTGTCTGGCGCTCGGTGGCGCCACAATCAGTCGTGCTTTTCATCATGACTTCACAAGTCCACATCCTCTGCCTACTATGTTGCTCAGGCGGCGAGTGCGACGGCTGTGTTTGGTGCAGACGGACGGAGGGCGGAAGGGAGACAGAATTAAGCAAGAGAGAGAGAGAGAGAGAGAGAGAGAGAGAGAGAGAGAGAGAGAGAGAGAGAGAGAGAGAGGGAGGGAGGGAGGGAGGGACGGAGGGAGAGAGGGAGAGAGGGAGGGACCGACAGAGAGACACACACGCACAGAGACACAGAGAGACACACGCACAGAGAGACACAGAGAGAGACAGAGACAGAGACAGAAGACAGACAGACAGACAGACAGATAGAGACAGATAGTGACAGGGAGATATACAGAGAGAGGGGAAAAGAGACAGGGAAAGATAGATAGATACAAAGAGAGAGCGAGAACGAGAGAGACATACAGAGAGAAATAGACAAAGAGAGAGACAGAGACACAGAGACACAGAGACAGTGACACACAGAGATAGACAGAGATAGACAGAGACAGACACACAGACAAAAATATGGACATAAAGGGCTATGCGTCAAAAGGTAGGCGGATATAAATTACCGGTATGTGTGTTTCATCGTGACCAGAGTCATCTATTACTGATCGTGACTTAAGAATATGTTTGCATAGCGCTAAGATATTGAGCGAATGAGAGGCAGACATGCAGACAGACAGACAGACGGAAGGATGGACGGATAGACGGATGGATGGATGGATGGACGGATGGACGGATGGACGGATGGACGGATGGATGGTTGGATGGATGGATGGATGGATGGATGGATGGATGGATGGATGGATGGATGGATGGATGGATGGATGGATGGATGGACGTACGGACGAAAAGGACGGACGGACAGGCAAGGACAGAAGAACAAGGCAGAAGAATAAAGAGAGCGACAGCGAGATACAGTGAAAGACACATAACAAGAAAACAAAGAAGACGCGGGAAAAAAGAAAGCCTGCAGAGACAGAGACAGATAGGTCAGCTGCACTCTACAGCGAGAGAGTAGTGTGACTATGAATCAGACATCATTTCAATATTAATGAGACTGATGCGTTGGTGGAGCACGGTGACTTTTTAAAGCACATTGAGACGTCTATTCATTCATTCATTCATTCATTCATTCATTCATTCATTCATTCATTCATTCATTCATTCATTCATTCATTCATTCATTCATTCACTCACTCATTCATTCGTTCATTCATTCATTCATTCATTCATTTATTCATTCATTCATTCACTCATTCGTTCGTTCGTTCATTCATTCATTCATTCATTCATTCAAGTATTTATATAGCGCCTCTTCAAGGAAACTACTCAGAGGCGTCTATAGGGTTACCCTGCAGGGTCCGTGACAGATGGTAGGCCTATATATAGATCAATGTCTACTCGATCCAAAAATAAAATCACTGATCGTGTAAGAGAAAGAGAAGACAGCAAACATCATTAATAAAAGTTTAAGAAGAATTGTGTTTAGCTCATCGGCGCCCGCAGCGATTTTCGTAGGCGGGACAAAACACAATGACCATGGTAAAAAAACTTGCAAGAGCTGCGAGCAAAATGCAAAGCAATCAATCAATCAATCAATCAATCAATCAATCAATTTTTTTATTGGTCCGTATGTATCAAGCACACTAAGATATAAGGCAGAAAAATTACATAAAGCATAACAAGTATCACAAATTAATCAGGCAATAATAAAGGTGAGAACTAATTAGTTAACGCAAATTATAAAACCTTTGGCCTAGATTGGAAATACCCCCAGGAACATGATTATAAGAAGATCTTATTTAAACCCAGTGGCTATAGGATTGAGTGATACCAGTGTGAACAGTTAGCCAAAAACCTGGAGTGTGTTAAAGAGAACTCTAAAGTACAGAATTAGGACACAAATGGAGACCCAGAAGGGAGGGAATCCCGCTAAGTAGGGCCCCCAAGTAGCTATGAAGACTTTTAATTAATACACACCACAAATTGATGAAAAATTAACCAAAAGCAACAGCATGCAGATGAAACATTTAAGACACAATGAAATAACCAACACACAAAGTAGAAAGCGCCCTGAAGTTTGTTCATCAGGACACACCTATGACATCAAAGCAATGTGCAGGCACAAAGTGAAACTGGATAATTTACAGGAAGCAGGAATTTAATATCATAGATATGAGTTTGGGTGATCTAACATAAAGTCGGACACCTTTTCTTCTGACCGATGCCACACCGTAATGGAACGTCGTATTTAGAAAATTTAAAGTTTATTGTGTAGCTTATCATCTCATCCAACTAATGCAGTCAGTTAGACCTGGTCAATTCTATACAAACGCGACCTAGAGTGTGCCAAGTACTGCGAGCTGACTAAATTTGACTTTTCGATTTTTCAGGTAAAGCTGGACACTTTGATTGGTAAACTCGGACAACATAATATGCCTATATGATCTTATGTTGTTAGAGTCGGACAATCAATAAACTAAACGATTTTCATCAAGATCTGTGCCTAATTTAAGAGTACTTGAATAAATCAACCAAACGTCAGTAGGCCTACCTACATTTATTATAAAGGTTGCATTGAGGGGCCTACTAAATGTTCAATCGTCACAGGCCGCCACTGTATTCGGTCCAGCAATGTTTGTAACAGTTGACAGAACATTTAAGAGCCGTTTGCAGGACCTTTATTAAGCAACTCGGTGAAGGCTGTAGCAACGTAAGTGACCTAGACTAGGCCTACTATGGGACCTTCATACCAGAAGACACACAGGCAGGCCTATACACAAATTAAACTCGACTAGTGGTTCGATCCACGAAAAGTCGAATAGGACATGAACTTTTCTAATTTATGAAACATTCCAAACAAGTGAAAATATATTCATCATCAAAGACCCCACATTCTTCTGCGTATACTTTTGGTAAAACCATATGTAGCGTCGACCTTCACATTTATACCAATGGTATGGTGAGAATTGCTGTGAGAGTAATAGGGGTTCAACCCGCCACTAGTCTTTCTTAGGATCCCATAGTGAAGTCCTAATTGCACACTCCAACTCGGCATAAATCGAAGTCTGAATCCCACTTATTTTTCTACACTTCTCATTCTGACCTCTTAGGATCGTAAAAATTGCCATATTTAGGCATAGGTTAATGAAACACATAAAACATATATTTTTGTTAGGCTAATCTTTTTGCCCTGGTTTTGCTATCAGGCAAGTTGTCGTCAAAAGATAACAAATATGAAGCATTGACATGGACCTTGTTTGTCGGACGCATTTCAGCAGGTGTAATAAGTTTGTCCGACTTTGACACACGCATGTTAAATATGCATGTTTCAAAGTCGGACAAAGTTATGGCAAAGTCGGACACATTTCAGCAGGGTAAAATAATTTTGTCCGAGTTTGGCACACGCATATATGGTAAAGTCGGACAGCAAACAACTGCAGTTTAAACCATGACACTAATTCAATATCACTCAAACAAGTTACGCAAACCATATATTATACTGTAATCTCTATGAAAAAAAATTGAAACTCTTCCTCTGAACAATTAACATTGACATAAAACCTTAGCAGTGAAAAAGGGGTTTCACCATGTCAGATTTTAAAACTCTAGAAATCGACATGCATCGAAAGGAGGCGACATCTTAAAATTTAGGCAACGATATCTTCAAGGTTGTGAAGTGTTTATCATTAGTTGGACCCTCTGCAAATACAATCTATGAAACAGCCATCTGGTGATCGAAGTCTCTTCTGCGTGGCAGGTCGGCAAAATTTGTGTCCGACTTTACCTGATGTCCGACTTTATGTTGGGTCACCCTTTATCATAGGCTAGATCTTTCAAACTGTAAATTATCCAGTTTCACTTTGCGTATCATGATATATAGTATCATTACTCGTGTATCAATAGTATCATTATTACTTACTATACTTTATTATAATTTCTGTGATTTAGTTTACATTTTTGACATGAAACTGGGTGCGGTGTGTCACCAGGAATTGTCTAATTTTAAATTAAACGAATACACAAATAGACCTAGCCTACACCAAGAAAGAATTGGAGGGACACGATCTCAAAAGACCTCACGGACGGAAGACTGACGTGGGAAGAGGCTGCCGGAGCTGCTCAAGACAGAGAAGGATGGAAGACCTGTATCGCCCAATGTGCATACAGCACGTGGAGGGACTAAGGTAAGGTCTAAGGTAACCTATAGTGTACATATGTGAAATAACTATATAGTATACATCTTTTATACAGCTTTTGAATGAGTTTTTCGCTCCTACCTCGTATCTGGCGTACATCAAGGAGACCTCATCGTCATCTGAAAATAAACAACATCACTTCACATAAAATGTCTTCACTATTCGGAACAGTGTGTATGCTATATATGAGCATTGGATGAAGCGTTAAAGATTTATCGCTTAGCATAGAATTTCTTTATTTAGCCGCAGCTTCATGAAAAATGCACGCATGCGCAGTTGTGCACCCACCTAGCTATACATGTATTCACTTAGCTATATAGGCACTCACCTATGCTATTATGTTGTTACATGTTTAACGACACTGCCATTTCAAAGATGATTAGTGTCGCCACGCTATTTAGGTCCCCGTGGACGGACCGTGCTATAGCCCGAGATTCTGATTTTCTGAAATATATAGCCACCTTCAGGAAGCGAACCGCGATCCCACACGCTCTCTTTCACAGAGTTGCGTACAGGCGCGCGGTCAGCGCTTTTACCGATGTAGATAAGAAGATAGCGTATAAGCATAAAACTAGTCAAGTTTATAGTTGAGAACAAAATAGTTTTGGTTTTTAATATTTTTACATTTCTGGTGTTAATTTCTTGATCTATTGTAGAGGTTCGGTTTTTCCGTTCAGCGTGTATAATACTGTATATATATATATACTATATAATTACATATAATTATAGGCGAAACTCAAAACTTTTTATGCGATACGACAAATGAATATAGGCTTACATGTATTAGCATGGGCGGAGACCTGGGCAGAGACTTGGGGGGGGGGCGGTAAGACGCGAGATTTTTTGACGGACGAATGGCTGAGTGTCGCCGAAAAATTTCCATCTTTTGTCGGCCAAAATTTCTGAGGACCTTTTTTTCTTTCCTTTTTTTAGTCATCCGCCGAAATCTCGACGAAATTTTCTATTTTCGCCGCCAAAAAGTTGATGATCTTTTTTTAGTCGTGACGCTCAACGATTGGGGGGGAGACAAATGCATGGGCCGTCCCCAACACCTTTATTGGGGGACCGTCCCATTGTTCCCCTAGGTCTCCGCCCATGTGTATTAATAATACAGATTAAGCTTTAAGGAGACGATGAAGAAGAACAACTGTAAGCTTAGTCTGTAACCCGTCCATGTGTCACACCGTGCATATATATATATATATATAATATATAATATAATATGTATATATATATGTATATATCTGGGTTTAGTTCGACCTGTCTGACCCTGACCATTTTACTGAGAAGCGCATAATCCACTTCGTATACAAAGGCCTATATACTCGCAAAACTGAATTATTTTATCCACAACGAACAAACTGTTTCCCGAACACTGACTCTTCATAACGCCGTAAATTTCCGTTATTTTCTCTTGCAACATTAGCGACGCCATCTGCCATCGTCCGAATGCGGCTGGGCAATATTATGGTAATTCAACGTTTGAGTGTATGACATGCAGTGAGAATGAGAATGAGAGGACACGGATCGAGTGATGGGTGATGGGTAAGAGGGTTTCTGGAGGATGCCGAGCGTGTATACGCCGGGCCGAGGACGTTAGAATTGTTGGAGATAGCGTTATCAGGTAAGGCTTGGGTTAATATCCGTTATCCAGTTCCTGGTGGGCTGGAATAATATGTAATTTCATTTCAGGTAGGGCTGGAATTATATGTAATTTCAATTGTTATTTTATAGAGCTGTAGCATGAAACTTAGAATTTCTTCTGATGCATGGTTTTAGTGACTGCTAAAATCGATTCAAAGTAATAGTCTATAGTTCGAAAAAATCTTGAGCAGCCAGATGGTAGCCTATAAGAGACCACAGGGGCTCTGTCAATGAAGTTGATAATTTTGGTTATTAAATTCACGTGTTTAAGCATTCAATGCTAACGATTTGATTCCCTTTGTCACTTACATGTAGTTGTTTTTTATATAAATTTTATGGCATGCGAAAACCAATTGACGACTTGTTTTATTTCGAGTTGCACTACACAGTATAAACGCTACGGCTCTGGTTTGCCGATGATCTTACGAATGATTATCCTACAGCTTTCAGTCAGCGAACCTGCTTTTTCACAGACAACTTAACTTACTTAATTCTTCTTTTAGGATAAATTTGGTCTATGCTTCAAGCGAAACACATGCGTTCAATTTGTAAGCTAGATCCGATCACGGGAACGGAATTCTGGCGCAACATGTATTAAAGCCTACAGCTGCATAGCAACGAAGACCACGATTGATATATTACTTCCAGCGTGGAAGCACACGAGGGTCAATGACCGGTCTATTCAGCGCTGAAGATAAGGCGACGACCAACAACGACCTCTCTCGTTCGTCCCCTGTGAGAGTCGATATCTTGCTTGATGCACTTGACGCGTTAGTGAGCACACACAAATCAAGCGCTGCAGCAAACTCTCTCAGGCGACAAAGACCGTGAAGATAAAGTAATCCGTAGTTTCAAATAATAGACGATCCCCACCCCCAACTAACCCCCCCACCCCCAACTAACCCTATTCCTCCTTTGGTTGCGGCCTTCCATAGTCCGTGCATTAAGGGACGAATAGGTCAGGTTCGTCGGTGGGCGGTAACAAACATCGTATATATCACTCTAATAGGATTAGCAGACGAAAGCAACTATTTGTTACACATGGAGAGATCTATACACAACTCAATGATGTGCCATGAAATGTTCCGTCTTTGTGCGAAACATAAGCCAGCGAATCGGAAGCCAACGATACTTCTTCGTTGAACGATGCTACGAAGCAACTGACTGACTGTTCAGTGTTCACTGTTCAATGTTCACATCGTGAGTGGTCAGTGTTCAATGTTCACATCGTGAGATGCAGCGTTAAAAATAACGAATTAATTTCTGAAGATCCGTGGGAATGCGAGCAGCGCTTTCTTGCATTTGTCAGGCAAGAATATGCGTTCAAGCGCAAACGAGATGCCGTGGGGCGCAAAGGCTTTCAGGGTTTCGTGAATGCTCGTACAAAAGCGCAGATCCATATGCAAATGCATGTATACTCAGATTCTTATAGACATGGGTACACTGTTCGCACTTGCACATTCATTCGTAGGCTACCTAATTTATAGTTACACGTGGTCGTATGCGCACAGTGGAATATAAATCATAGGCCTTGCAACATTTATTAATGTACATCGTATACATACATGACTGCATACCATACATAGACAGATAGCCTACATATATACAGAATAATTTGATTCAAGCTGTTTGTACCTTGACGCCTTGACGTATAATTAATTAATTCATTCATTCATTCATTCATTATGAAGATTTATATAGGCTAGCTACCCTTCAGACCATAATAGGCATAAGGCGTAAAGACAGTGGAAGCCATGCCATACCATGGGGCCAAAGACAGAGAACAGCTCGGTGCTGTCTGTTCGCGCTCGGGGATGACAAGTTCTCACTGAGCGGAAGAAGGTAGATGAGTACAACGCCCCTGTAAATCCAGAGTAAAGCGAAAGAACTCCTGGAAGCAGCCTATTGTATACGCAGGAGTGGCACTTAAGAGGCACCGCCACACCGTAACAGAAACACAATACATAATTCGCTGCGGAATAGGGAGCCAATAGGCTACAGCAGGACATACCTCAGGTATATTTATGCAGCCCATTCCAGACCACATGGCCAACAACACTGAGAGAGTGCGTCGCTGCCTGGCATTTAAAGTGAGAGGCGCCATATAAATGTATAAAAACAATGCAATACAATGCAATACAATACAATGCAATGCAATGCAATACAATGCAATACAATACAATGCAATGCAATACAATGCAATGCAATGCAATGCAATATAATACAATGCAATGCAATACAATGCAATACAATACAATGCAATGCAATACAATACAATGCAATGCAATGCAATGCAATGCAATATAATACAATGCAATGCAATACAATGCAATGCAATGCAATGCAATATAATACAATGCAATGCAATGCAATGCAATTCAATACAATGCAATGCAATACAATACAATGCAATACAATGCAATGCAATGCAATACAATACAATACAATGCAATACAATACAATACAATCCATAAATTGACCAGGCGACGTAGAACAGATTGTTTTTCAGCCAGACTTCTTTTTCTATCAATTATTATTATCATAACTCACCCATCGTCAGCGAACTGCCTCCCGAGATCAGCCTGCATCCTCCTCCTCCTCCTCCTCCCACCGACGAGTTGAAGCTATTCCTCGCCTGCAGATGGTTCGACGAACTCGGACTCTTGCTACAGTTCTTCTCGCAGACGAGCGTCACTTCCGTCTGCCCGTCATCCGCTTCTGGTGAGTCCGTCAGAGCGGCATGAAACGTCATTTCCGGTACCGTTGGCAGGAGACGATCACTGGCAGCAGCAGCAGGAGCAGCAGCAGCCGCGATCTCAGCGGCGTAGCGATCGGGCAGCTGTGGATCTGCGCTCGGCTGGTCCACGGGGCAGGACTGACGGGCGCGTAGGGGAAGGTGTCTCCAGACCCCGCTTGGACGTGGCTGCGGCGGTGGGTCTGGTGCTGTCTGGGGCTCGGCCTGCGTCGGCCAGTGCCGCTGCGTGGTCCCTGGTCGAGACGAGAGACCGTTGAGACTCGATAGTGCGGCGGATGAGACGGACTCGACGATGGCAGAGACGCATGGGTTGGTCCTCGATCGCGACTGAAGCGATGTGCGATTGAGTATTATCGGCTGCGAGCGGGATCGCTTGTCGAAGGCGGATCGCCGACGCTGCTGCCCCAGGTCGAGGGGAGTGGCGGTCGCGGTCGCCGTTGCGGCGGAGGAGGTGGAGCAGGAGGAGGAATCGGCTGGAGAGGGAACGACGAGACGAGACGATTGATCGTTTCCATTCATCTCTCAATCTTTCTTCTTCTTCTTCTCTTCAGCTGTTAATGACGGTCGCTGCTTCACAGCTGATTCTAGTTCGACTCCTCGCTAAAAATGACACCGAACACACATAAAAAATATAATTTTTCCATATTAAAGGTGACTTGTTTGGCGCCAATGATTTTTGGTCATTTTGTTCAGCTTCTGATTTAATTTGTACCTTTTATTGCCAATTAACTGCTGTTACTTTGATGTGTTATAACGATGTTCTATGCACCTTTGTGCGTTTTCGAGTGAGGTAATAAGGTAATTAATTACTTGCTTGCTTACTTGCTTGCAGTTCCTTGAAGTCAGTGCCATTTAAAAAATTTTACGCGTAAGATATGGGTGATGTGTTGTCTTTATACAGGGTAAATAGAATATCAAACGTGCTTCTTTAGCCGAGCTATCGTATACTAAGTCCTTGACCCAGTCCTTGTCGTATTCGAGGTTTAATTCCAAAGAAAACAACACTCAAACACGTACAATCGTACATTAACTACAATTTTAAAAGGCACGACTATAAAATAAATCGAGTCAATTTATTGATGGTCTCACATCCCAGTAATACCAAGCGTCAAGCAGTGATGATCAGCGGATCATAATAGGCAAGACAACACATTGAAACGAAAGAATATCACAGATTGGAATTATTGGGAGCAATAGGCTTACCAGAATGGACTTTAGTCCCGCTATAATAGACAGGTGCCCATTGAGCCTAGGTAAGTTAGGTTGACTGAGCGAATGGCATGCAGGCCTATTTAAAAATTGTTGCAGGCCTACTTGCACAACGTACACTATATTTACACGTTAACCGGAGTGAGTCGAGACGTAAAGGCTACACTGGCCACAAACCTTCCATATAACTTCAGCATTGCAACGGTGACTAGCCCAACAACAACCTTAAGATTCTTCCACCAACCTCTTTCATGTGCTCCACAGCAGACACCTCACCTGCTCCCCGATCTGCTATAATTGGTCACAAGGTCCAACCTTGCGCGTTCCTCAATTTGGCGCTTATTTTTAATGCGTGTGCGCTTGACATATGCAAATAAAGGCTACTTACTTACTTACTTACTTACTTACTTACTTACTTATTTTACAGGTGCTATATACTCTTCAGCCTCTGAAGAATTTGATCATATTATTTTGTATAGCCTACAGTAGTAGGCCTACCCACCTGGGCCAAACACGACCTTCGACCTCTGGGGCACGGGTTTACATTGCCACTGAAGGATAAGCACAATTTCATACCATAAGAACAGGTAGTGAAACCAAAGAGAAGGTCTTGGAAGGGTCAGATCCAGTGGGTCCAAGATTGCCTCTGAAAGCGGCGCAAAGCAAGGAAGCAACGCGCTGAACATAGCAAGACTTGATAGCCCAGGACCAGAACATTACTCGCGACGTGAGATCTGTCCTATCGACATCATCATCATCTCTGAATAAGCTATATATAATATGTATATATATTCTCTCTCAATCATCATCATCATCGAAATCCTTGGGCTAAACGCCCGTAGGTGTCCGGCGCCACTCTCTGTTTGAGTCTGTCTCGCGTCATGTTGCCCATCTTCAACCTGTCCGGTCTGCAGGTCTGTTCCATACCATTAACATCTTGAACCAGCTAGACCACCTTGTCTGATGAAGAGAATATTGGGAGAGAGGCACGAAGGACAACCTGGGTCAATGCCCGTATGTGTCCCACGCTCTCTCCCCCCCGACTCTCTCCACTGGTCTGTACTGACCGGCCTGTGCATGTCAGCTCCACATCATGACACCTTGAAGCATCTGGGTCGCTATGTCACTTGTGCCGTTGTTTTTGCGGATTTCAATGGTCTTGGTCTTTTACTGCCAGCGTATCTCCACCCATCTGGCAAACCTTCCTCATTTTATCCGGGCTTAGGACCGGCACAGGGAAGTTGCTGGTTCCCTGTGGCAGAGGATGGATGCAGTTTAACGTCGTGCCCAGGACCATCTCTCTCAATAGGCTATATATATTCTCTCTGAATAACCTATATTATCTGAATAAGCTATATATATATATATAGAGAGAGATTCTCTCTGAATAAGCTACTTGGTCCATTGTCTGTTATAAAGTAGCGGCTGTGTCAGCTTGATTGCTGCCAATTAGCGACTATATATTTTGACTGAATGACGGCAAAAGCGCCTATAGCCCATTAATTAAGGGTCTGACAATTATAGTTAATTATACATGTAACTCCAATTAAGAGCGTTTTCAGATCTTCGTTCATGGATACTTAGCACGTTTAGCAGTGCAGGCAACTGGTTATTTTGGGCGAGCACTTGTGCAGTGTTTAATTTTTTTTGGGTGGGGGGCAGAGGGCGGTAAATCTCATTCTTAGGATGGACTTCCCTAGAGATGTCTAGATCAGGGGTTCTCCAACTGTGGTACGCGTACCCCTAGGGTTACGCCAGGCGTCGGTAAGTGGTACGCGAAAAATTCCAGAAATATACATTTTCTTTGAGTTTATGGACTTTGTGTCCATCTTTCTTTGATTATCAATGATTTTTAACGTTGCCAAATGTAACATCATCGTCATTTCTTTCGCTCACAACATATAATTAGACTCACATACAGTACAGTGCATGTAGCAGATTTATGTTTAGGCCATATGCTATAATTTTGAAAATAATAATGTGTAAATGGCTGAAAGTACTAAAGCCATAAATTCTCAGCCTAGGCTATATAGTATATCGTGCTCAAATGGGAGAGAGCTAAATTGGCCTAAGGATTAGTTTCTGATCGAACTTTAAATTGTGTGATTCCTTTCAGCACGTCATAATTATCTGGGTACTGCTGGCTTTTAAACTATTCTTGCTATCAAAAACAAACATGGGGTTAATTTGCGTTTGAAATTGAGAAATATTAGACCAGAAATTTTAAATCTGTGCTAGTCTAAACACACCCACAGCACTATAGGTTGACTCTTTCTTACAGGGGTTAAAGACCAATTTTCCATTTTAGCTTAAATTTTGTTGATAAGATTATGATTCAAACTAAATTTTGCTCCCTATATAACGACACCAATAAACGATGCTATATACTAATGATTAAATTTAATGGACTTTAAGTTGTCGCCGCAAGGGGACCTCGCAATGGTATTTTGTTTCTGACTGACTTTGTTGAGGGTATGCCATCATTCGATTTTTTTACTTGGGGTACAATAAAAATAAAGTTTGAGAACCCCTGGTCTAGATTACACACTGGCACTTATGTGCTGTTATCACGCGTGCTGATAAATTCCTTGGTAATCTTAGACATTAATTTTATTTATATATATACTTGAGGAAAACCAACATGTAAAAACACAATTACATTAACCAAATTACAATTATACATACCGGTACACATGAAATTATATATAATATTGTATTGACCAGGTAATTATGTATATACAGGGTGGTCCAGCATAAATGTCCCGACTTTGCACGCGTATAACTTCGCCAATTTGTAACATTTATTTATACTTAATGCATCAACTTAAAGGTATTTCATTCTAGCATAAGCTCTAAAAAAGTCGAACTGATAATAGTTTAGCTCCACTCCATCCCTCTCCTCCACCCACCCCACCCCTCCACCCCCACCCCACCCCCACTTCCTCCACCCACCTCCCAAACCCAACCCTCGTCCCCGCCCTCCACCCCACCCCAACCCCTTCACCTCACCCCACCCACTCCCCTCCACCCCTCCACCCCACCCTCCAACCAACCCCACACCCCACCCCCACCTGACTCCGACCCCCACCGGTACGCCACCCTTGAAATTTGGGTTTTCGGAAAAATTCCCTCAACCCACCCCCACCCCCACCCCACCCCACCATACCACACTCCGACCTCCCCCGGTACGCCACCCGTGAAATTTGAGTTTTCGGAAAATTTTCTCCTCCACCGCCCCCACCCCCCAATCCCGCCCCTGCCCCACCCGGCCCCTGCGGGCCGTGGTGTGGGTTGGGTGGAGGCGAGGTGGCCCGTGTAAAATCTGTCTAACTGTGAAATTATGGCAAGGGAATAGAAATTTATAGCGAAAAATTGGGTTTTTGATCCCCCACCCTGGCCCCCATGGCGGTAGAGATTCGCCAACCACTTCACCGGGTGGTCCCGATGGCCCTCTGTCTAGGTACAAAGTTTCAGATCAATTGCTTAGTCTTAGCCAAAAAAATTGGGGGTTTCGCCCCTTCCCTCACCCTGTCCCCTCCATGCTGGTAGAGAATCGCCAGCCCCTCGTTGTGGTGTCTCATGCCGAGACCTACACAGTAGTGAAGGTTTGGAGTGAAAAGCTCAAAAACTGTGGAAATGCCACCCGGTCAAACAGACAGACACACAGACAGACAGAATCTTCTCTTTATTTATATAGATATTGTATTGACCATGTAATTATGTATATATACATACATATATATATATATGTATAATGGGTCAAAATTGTTGCGTGGACAGTGAGAAAAGAAATGACTAATTAGCCTCTTGAATTTATATGAGAAAATCTGAAAAGCAAATGAGATCTTGCCTTAATTCTTCGTCTAGACGAAAACGCTCAGATTTTGGAATTTATACAATAATTATTATTATTCTGAACGGAATATAAAATCACTTTAAAGTCATGGCATAAATCTATATATT
>OX457044.1:16806184-16821184 GCA_949752735.1 Lumbricus terrestris
ACTAATTTTTCCACACTTTAGGCACTGTATAATAATATGCTATACTGTCCTTATATGTATATAGATTATACTGGCCTAGTTAGCTACACCGGTAAGCGAGAGCGGCATACGTCTGTTGGTTGCAACGGACTGCGGTTCAAGCCCCGGGCTGGGAGTTGACACTCAGAGATTTAGATATCTCGGGCTAGCACGTGTGGGACGCAGGGGCGCAAGGTCCTGCGGAGCGACCTTGGGCAAGTTGCTCACCCATCATTGTCTGTGGGGAAGGCAACGGGAAACCACCTCACTCATCTCATCCCCAGGGGCGTAAAGCCAATGAACCTGCCTTCGGGCAGAGAACCATCATCATCATATATATTATATACTGTTCTCTGCAAAATGTTGCGCTATAAGATGCGATTGCGTGCATGGCCAGAGATTTTGTGCAGTTCACGGTTATACACAGGGAGTTCACACTCTCTCTGCTTTGCAGCCTTTGTTGTATTGTCGTATACATTGTCGGCATTGACAATGTATGCGACAATGCAACAAAAGGCAGCACCGAGACTGCCGTGTTGTGCCAGTCAGTGTTTTTTCTTCTTTCAAAGGCAGCCGCACCTCTTTAAACGTCTTATAGAGCAACATGGGCGGCGTCTGTTTGTTTGCCAAGGATCTTCTGCTCGTATAGACCTATACGGGTATACACGGACAGAGGATGGCAACATGCTCGAGGGAATTATTGCAAAGCGCAGATATATTGTTGGCGTCGTCCATTCTCAGCTTCTATTCTTCGTTGAGTTGATTACATGTCGCTGCGCTTCGCTGTGGCAAGACGCGCTTTCGCTGTGGCAAGATGCGCTTTCGCTGTGGCAAGATGTGCTTTCGCTGTGGCAAGATGCGCTTTCGCTGTGGCAAGATGCGCTTTCGCTGTGGCAAGATGCGCTTTCGCTGTGGCAAGATGCGCCTTCGCCGTGGCAAGATGCGCTTTCGCTGTGGCAAGATGCGCTTTCGCTCGCCGTGGCAAGAAGCGCCTACGGGCGAGCAGTGACATTTAGAGGAGCCGTCGGCGACAGCTGCGATCCTTGGACCTTGAACATCAATAGCTGCTGCTGAAGCTGTTGTTACTGCTGCAGCTGGTGACGGTGATGGTGAAGTTGCTGTCATTGGCCTCAGCAGCCTGTGACGACAGCCGACCATCTATAAATTCTCGGCGGCTATTGCATCAATGGCCCTGCAGGGGATGATCGGTCGGTTGCAGAAGCAGAGAGCCAGACGTACAGAGGGAGGAACATACATGCAGGCAGATGGACAGATGCAGACAGACACCGGACAGAGAGATGGCGAGAGAATGTTGAACGGGACAACGACAAGAGTGAGAAAGGGAGAGATAGAGAAAGAGAAATTGATAGAAAGAAAGCGAGAATCGAGAAAGAAAGAGGCATAGAAAGAGGGCGAGAGAGAAGGAGAGAAAGAAGGTGAGGGAGAGAAAGAGATAGACTGAGATAGGTAGAGAATGGTAGAGAAAGAAAGAAGGTAGAGAGAAAGAGATCGAAAGATAGAGAAGGAAGAGAGAGAGAGAGAGAGAGAGAGAGAGAGAGAGAGAGAGAGAGAGAGAGAGAGAGAGAGAGAGAGAGAGAGAGAGAGAGAGAGAGAGAGAAAGAAAGAAAGCGAGAGAGAGAAAAAGAGAGAGATGGAGAGAGAGAAAGAAAGCGAGAGAGAGAGAGAGAGAGAGAGAGAGAGAGAGAGAAAGCGAGAGAGAGAAAGAGAGAGAGAGATAGAGAAAGATAAACAGACCTACATGTACATAGTCATTAGTCAGACATGCAAGATGGAAAGACCAACAGAATGATATGCAGAGATGGAGAGAACAGCCAGTCATGGCGATGATGGAGATAAAGAAGAAGATGGAAATGAGGAACGCAGTAACAGCCAGAAAATATAATATACATACTCTATGCCCTATAGCGCCATTTATAGTCTATGTCGTAGCGCTGTTGTCGCTTGCGACGTCATATCCGGTCTATTGCGTCATTAAGATTTGTCGGTCATTGGAGATTTCGTTTCACATCAACTTCTCGGCGTCAAATCACCATTCGCTGATTGATAGCAACCATAGATCAAAAACGGGCGAAATTACTAGAACGATTTCGTTCGTCTAATCTCCGTCGAACTCCCTTATGGGTTTATTCACTGTCCATATATTCGGTGGACCCCCGAGGGAGAATTTATTCTCGGCGAAAATGGGACCGACCGGCTTCCGCTGACGCTGTAAATGTGATTCACGTCTCCGTGTGACAGAGCTGCAGCAGTGCAACGTTTTATGACCTCTTCATGTATTTCAAAGCATTATTGTAAAAGTGTAATTTATAACTTCCAAGGCCTCGGTGTCTAAAGCGCAAGGCAGCAGAGAATGGCGTGCCAAGCCAGGCCTAGCCAAGCAGTATACTGAGTATAGTATCAGGCAGATAAGTCGGTAAGCATGCACCGAGAATAAGGAGTTTGAGAAAGGTAAGTTCCCGTGCGGTGCGCACCTCTGAATAGTCATTCTGAAAAAGGCGCTATACAAATCTTCAGATCAGTGGCGTAGCCAGGAATTTATGATGGGGTGGGTTTGGGGTTTTACGGCCTGGCCGGATGCCCTTCCTGACACCAACCCAACAGGCCTAATACAGTAATCAAAAAGGGAATAAAGTAACAAATGGCATAAAGTAAGAAAAACAATTGTTACTACAAGCAATTGTTTTGTTTTTCCTATTTAAATGGACAATTAACCTTTAAAAAAACTTTTTCCTAAGCCAATGGGTGTTTAACCTCCGAAACCCCTTGACTACGCTACTGCTTCAGATACGCTACTAGAGACAATTTTAGGAACTTCCGAACCAGCGGTTTGTGCCGAGTTTGAACGAAAATGTAACGACTACTTGACATGCGATCCGACCAAGACCCGGCAAAGACAGAACGTTGGCGAAAATGAACGACATGGGTCGCAGTACCAGACAGACTCACTTTCAGAGGGTCAGATGAAATGTAGATTTGATTACCATGATAATCAAATCTACATTTCATCCATACGGCATAGGAATGATATTATTGCAGATTGTTAAGCAGTGTTCATAGTGGTCTTGTATTGACTCTAACGAAGACCTGCAGAACGAGACAGGATGAGGATCGGAGCATCACGTGGGGGTGGTCACGCGGGGGGAACTGCTTGTACGAGTCAACAAAGGCACCAGGATGAATAAACACCAATTCCATATACTGATTGAGTTCGTCGACAAGGTAACCCGATTCAGAATACATGTATCCGACCCGGACCTCCTCTGGACTATACTCTTACGGATACCTCTTTTGACTTAACGCCGCGCTCGTGAATAAGCTGGTGCCCCGCGCCCTGCTTAGATTCGAGTGGCGCTTCAGAAGTGTAGAGGTCACGATTACGATTATGTTGACGTGAGCATTGGGTGCAATGGGTGGGGCACTTTTGACGTCACTGAGAGTTTGACAGGGGTTCCTTTGTTAGCCTGGTGGAGGTCGCTTGTATGAGTTGGGAATGCGCTCGATAGATTTACTGCTGCTTCGATGCCAAGAACAGATTTTTTTGAAGACCTGATAGTGACTTGGTTTGTAAGCGTCATCAGTTGTGCACTTTGGAGCTTGCTAAATAATAACAGCAATTAGTTATTGCCAGGGACACCTTGGACGCAGTAAATCCTTCAGCTTTGGACCATTAGCGAAATCGGTATAGATTACAGTGCATGCATGCAGCCTCATTTCGTTCATTAGTTGCGACATTTCTTCTTCAGCGCCTGTCTGTCAGTGTATCCTATTCAGTGCTGTAACCTGCTTGCCATTAAATGTACTTCCCTTTGAATCCTGAAGACGAGACCTGACACTAATTCCTAAGTCCTTGGGGAATGAAGTAGGCCTACTTCAAGGCAAAATAATAATAATAATTATTATGATAATAATAGTTGTAGTGGTAGCAGCAGTAGCCTATAGTAGTAATAGTAGTAGCAGTAGCAGCAGCAGTGGTAGTATATAGGCTAGTAATAATAGTAGCAGTAGTAGTAGTACTAGTAGTAGTAGTAGTAGTACTAGTACTAGTAGTAGTAGTAGTAGTAGTAGTAGTAGTAGTAGTAGTAGTAGTAGTAGTAGTAGTAGTAGTAGTAGTAGTAGTAGTAGTAGTAGTAGTAGTAGTAGTAGTAGTAGTAGTAGTAGTAGTAGTAGTAGTAGTAGTAGTAGTAGTAGTAGTAGTGACAATAGCAGCAAAAGTAGTAGACCTAATCATAATAATGGTAGCAATAATAGTAAAAAAATAAGATGGTGCCTATAGCATGGCTAAAAACTCAAAGTCTTTCAAAGGAACTATATGCAAATGTTGACCTTCGTGAGCCGCTAAATTTACCAGCGTCGGTATTTAGTAGCCATTAGAGCTGCTCTTAAAATCTTGCGACCTTTGAAAGCCTTGCGTCGCCAAAGGTGAACATCAGATGGTAAAACCAACGACCGTGAAACCTTGAACGTCGAATGGGGATTTGGAGACTGAAGCATAAACGGATTTTACGCGTATGCATCGCGGGTAACCATGAAGGCAAACGACTCTACTGGCACTGATTCGACGGAGCTGTAAACCGAAGGAAATGGCTCTTTGAGAATAAGAATCTCGAAATTATAGGAGGTTTTCTACGTCCCTCGTCTGTCTTGCATCGAATTTTACGGGCACACTGCGTCGGATGACGTAAAAAGCGAGAAAGAAAGTGTGCTAGAGAAAAGAAGAATAGGAGGAGGAGGAGGAGGAGGAGGAGGCGGAGGAGGAGGAGGAGGAGGAGGAGAAGGAGGAGAAGGAGAAGGAGGAGGAGGAGAAGAAGAAGAAGAAGAAGAAGAAAAGAAGAAGAAAAGAAGAAGAAGAAGAAGAAGAAGAAGAAGAAGAAGAAGAAGGAGGAAGAAAATGAAGAAAAAGAAGAAGAAAAAGAAGAAGTAGTAGTAGAAGAAGAAAAACAAGGGAAAGAACGACGAAGAAGAAGAAGAATAGGGAGATAAAGAAAAAGAGAGCAAGTGAAATATAAATATGGGGAGGTAAGTGCATCCATGGTTGTTGGACACAGAGGTGAGTAGTAACCATACGGTCGCATTTTGTCAGACCCCATGTCTTTAAAGACTCTTTAAAATTCTGTCATAAATATATACACATGAAAAACTGTGACTCTTCATACAGCACTGAATGATAGAAAAAAGCAGTCAGACAGACAAACAGAGAGACAGACGGACAAAACAGAGAGACAGACAGACAAACAGAGAGACAGACAGACAAACAGAGAGACAGACATACAAACAGACAGACAGACAGACAGACAGAAGCAGAGAAGTCGGAAACCGACTCCACTGTGACCTAAACGGACTTCTAAGCCAGAAATAATTGCCAGCGGATGATGGATAATCCTCCTGTAATTCATTGCTCGTGCCGCGCATCACCATGCTGCACTGGAGAGGTTATGGCGCACGTCAAATGAAACCTCGTTTGCACCATTAAACGGGAATGGCACAATGCCACCTGTCTTTGCACTTGGACACAGCGAAGGATCTGAGAGCGAGGGGATCCCTTCAGAGGATTCTCCTAATGATATATTAGAAAAAGAACGGGATTTGTAACATCCGCGATATCTTCAGGAAGCCGCGTCTCGTTTCACTGGTACGTAAAGTGGGGATGCATTTCCATATAATGCAGCAGCTCACTTGTATCATATGGCAGGAACGATAACGTGATATGAAGATCCTGCGCTCTAGATAGACCAGGCCTACACGCCCCGAATTATGGACATCCCCTGGTCTTATAATCGTGAATGTAGAAGCCGTAAACTGTTGGCAGATCGTATATACAAAAGATTGCTTCTGCATGCCTGGAATGATCTATACCCATAGGCGTACGAGGCGGGGGTCCAGAGGGGCAAATGCCCCCCAAATTTCGGGCAAAACTGTTTTTCGGGCAGGCAGACCCGGGAAATGACTAAAAAAGGTGTAAACTTTTTCCAGGAAAAAGTAGTATTTTCCACAAGATTTCAGGATTTATTTTTCGGGCAGAAGTTAAATCTTTGCCCCCCCACTGCTGAAATCTCCTGTACGCTTATGTCTATACCGCTCCGAACGATGCAGACACATTGCCAATAATTATAATTCTATTAAAGACTGGTGATTTTATAGACACGAGCTCCGAAGAGATTATAATGGGAAAAGCTGTTCTCAATCTTGTAGATCTGACAAACGAAACAACCGGGGAAACAACAACAACAACAATGACAATATCGTCAAACAACTACTAACGTGTTGCACACGCAGCAGTAACCTTTACCACTTAAATACTTGCAATGCAATAATTAAATTCTAAACCGCTGGACAGATGGCAGACTGGGTTTGATGTCTGACTTAGCAAGAAAGGTGTAAGCTTACGTGGTGAATAGCGGATGACTTCAAGTTACGGAAGATCTTTACCTGCGCCGGGAAATGAAAAAGGGTCGAACGCCAGATTTAAACCTGACTTTGAATATAATTATAATCTATTGGACAAATTAAATTACGTTTTTTGAGTGCGAATCTGCCAGAAGCGACCATTTGTTGATATAATTGGGCGTTGTGGTAAAGGCGCTATAGAAGTTATAAGAACCCTTCAGAATTCATTATTGAGTGTTGGCTTTTACGTTCCACGTTAGCGCTGATAAAATCTCTCGATGGAAGGATGGCTACTGGATGAATGGGTGGGTGGATGGATGGATGGTTGGCTACTGGGTGGATGAGTGGATGAACGAATGAATGAATGAATGGATGGATGGATGGATGGATGGATGAATGGATGGATCGGTGGGTGAATGGGTGGATGGATGCCAGTGTTATTTCAGTTATGGTTTTTCAGTTACAGTTTAAGTTACAGTTATCTATTTTTTTTATTTTTCAGTTACAGTTTCTGTTACAGTTAACTGCGATGAGATTTTTCAGTTTCAGTTACAGTTATTTCTTATTTTTCAGTTACAGTTTCAGTTACAGTTATTACGTGTATTTTCAAACGTCACAACTACTAAGACACTGATCACAGTCACACATATTGCGCAAAGTTCCCAGAAAGCACTCTCGACTTGCGTCTGTGCACTTTCGGCTTGCAAAACATTTTAAAGAAGTATTTTATATGTAAGTGCCTTTCATGACATGCCAACAGTGTCACTGTCAACATATTATAACTTACAATAAGAACAATGGAATTCACATATGTTCACAAACCAAAAGATAACGAGTGAAACACCCCTCAAAGTGATTAATCAACTTGTCATGTAATAGCAGAATTACAAATGTTGTAGAAAGGCAGTAGTCAAACATACTACTATACTATACACTAAGAGGCAGTAAGGGCTCAACTAATGACTAGTTTCTCTTCATTGGTCTCATGTTCTTTAAAGGCATTTCTTGTTGGAGAGTGCAAGAGTGTCTGTTGGCATTGCATCTGTCTGCTCCTTAAATGGCTTCAATATTCTGGCTAGCTCTGCAAGTTGCACAAAAAGCACTTGTTTTATTTTCAAGTTAACTCCTTTTGATTCTTCAGTTATGCAGTTATTGTTTTTCAGTTTCTATTACAGTTTCAGTTATTCAACATTTTTCAGTTTCAGTTACAGTTACAGTTAACTGGCAAAGATTTTTCAGTTATTCTGCTATTTCAGTTACAGTTTCAGTTAATAGAAATAACACTGATGGATGCATTAATGAATGAATGAATGGATGGATGGATGGATGAATGAATGGATGGATGGATGGGTGGGTGATTGAATGAATGGGTGGATGGATGGGTGAATGGGTGGATGGATGAATGGATGGATGAATGAATGGAGGGTGGATGGATGAATGGATGAATGAATGGATCGATGGATGGATGGATGGATGAATGAATGGATGGATGGATGGGTGGTTGAATGAGTGGGTGGATGGATGAATGGATGGATGAATGAATGGATGGCAGACAGGTAGAAATAACAGCGATGTCTTTAAGGCTTTACTTCAGATCCGGTCTATTATCTCTAATTAGTGCTAATCAGAATTCATTATTGAGTGTTGGCCTCAATAATAATATATGTTCCTTAAGGTCACCTTTAGATTCCGCCTTCAACGAGACTGGCTCGATCTGCTTCTCTCTGCCAGTTCCCGCGGTCAATTAATCAGTCCGTGCAACTGGAACATGGTGGTGACATGATGTGACACCATGATGGTGTGCACGGCCTTATCCGTGTTTACCGCCTTTTAATAGAATCTTTAATTAGCTGTCTGATTTTTCTGTCCTAATTTGTATGCTCGATCGTGCCCCTCGCCTTTCTGTAATCAGTTGCTTGTGGGCCTGCATGTAACGTGCATTCTGCACACCTTTTTTTAGGACGATCGGTTCAAGATTTATGTCTCTTAAAATGTACAGGGTGGGCCAGAAAAAGTGTTCCCTAAACTGTGGGGATACTTTTTATGGCCCACCCTGTAGACGTATAACAAGGAAAAACTATCAGTTGAATTGATTTTAAAAAATCTTTAATATATATCTCAAAATTTGTTCTTCCACATGTTTGTTCGTATGTCCGGATGTATTTTGACTCTTCGTCCCAGAAAAGACTCGGAATTGACAGAGCGTCGGTCTACCAACATCTTTGCAATTGATTCTTACCCAAACTTTAAGGCCAGCGCGACTATTTTCAGCTCTCGATTCACTTTAAAACCCGTTTTAATCAGATTTAATCACCATTTGCAATTGCGGCATTAGTAAAGAGTCAACAGTCCGCATGGCGTCATCAAAAAATCCGGTTGACAAACCGAAACCGGTTACAGTGTACAATTATGCACAAGAATGCAGGTCACAGAAATGTTGATTATACTAACACAACAAACAGCCTGCAATAATTGTATTAGGCCACAGTCAGTACACACACCCAGGTCATGTTTGGCTTTTTCGGGAAGCGCGGGTGGGGTGGAGGGGTGACGAAAACCCGAAATTTGGCGGTCAACGCTGGGTACTCAATAGGAGTAGTGTTGAAAACCTTAAATTTCCCGGGCAACGCTGGGTAATACACACAGGCGTACGGGACATTTCGGCAGTGGGGGGCAGAAAAAAATTTTGCCCGAAAAATCTGACGACCTTTTTTTTAGTCATCCGCCCAAAATTCTTAAGATTTTTCCGTCCGAAAAATCTGACGACCTTTTTTTTAGTCATTCGCCCAAAATTCTAAAGTCTGTCTGACGACTTTTTTTACCTCTGCGTGCCCGAAAAATCCTCCCGTACCTGTTTTGCCCGGAAAAATTTTTCGATTTTTTTGCCCGTCAAGCCTCTTTTGCCCGAAAAACACATTTGCCCGAAATTTGGGGGGGGCATTTGCCCCTCTGGACCCCCGCCTCGTACGCCTATGGTAACACATATTATGATCTAGTTATAATATATAATACTGATGAGTCTGGGCAATGAAAAGAATTATTTTTACCTAAGCAACGCTTTTCAAAAAGATCTACGTGTATCTCTACAGTTGATTAGGATTCTTATCAAACTGAAATCCAACAGATAATGTGGCAATGGTAACGCGATTCCGAATTTCGCACAGGTGCTTTTTTAAAAAATCAACTTCCCTTTGTCTCTGTATTATATGTTTCCATTGATTTGCGCATTGTCTCGCTGTGTCTCGCTTCTCTTTGTCTTTTTTGTTATTTTTAAAGTTTTACTAAAGTGCTACAAAAAGTGCTACCAAAAAACAAGCTTATACACGTCAAAACGGCTGTCCCGCAAAATAAAAATAAACTCCCGATCCATTTACCGGAGAAATGTTATGTCACAGAACTAGTAAGGTGTGTTCCGCCTATGATTGTGCTTCATAGATGATCAAGCGCAGTTTGTACGGTATATTTTAAAAATTTCTCACATTTGCTATAGCGCCCCTTCAAGCTTGTATGTTGTCCTGTGAAAGACACACAGTCAGTGCTGGTTGCAATGAAGAATAAAACCATTGCAGAGCAGTGACAAAGACGTAAATTCAAGAAGAGTTTTGATTAGGCAGTAGGTCCTGGCAGGGCTGTTTTTAAGAAATTTTAGAACTGCACAAACCATTCTTTCCTTTCCCATCCTCCATGGTAAATTACTCCCAATCGGAGGAAAATGGCCTTTTTAACTAGTTTTAACTGCACAGAAGTGCTTCTACATGTTTCTACAACTGCACAAATCCATTTAGAACTGCACATTTTGTGTACAACTGCACGTTAAAAAAAGCCCTGGGTCCTGGTCAATGGTGACTGTATACCGGACGAAAACGTTGATCGATGACGGACTCTTCCAGGGATTCTTCGAGGATCTTGAGCGACTCAAACTTCTGGACTGGAAACTTAGGCCTTCTCTAGAGTGATCGGTGTTGTAAATCTTGCGAAGAAAACGATTTGCCTTTAGATATTTTGTGTTCTCGTTAAATGCACTCGCGGGTGATTTTACAGCAGATGACAGCGACAACATAACAGAACTTAAGGACAGTCATAACACATTTTCTTTCTCTGCTTCTTTCTACGTCAGTTTTCGACGGTATCTCTGTGTGTCTCTGAGTGTCTCTGTGTGTCTCTGTGTGTCTCTGTGTGTCTCTGTGTGTATCTGTGTGTCTCTGTGTCTCTCTGTGTGTCTCTGTGTGTCTCTGTGTGTCTCTCTGTGTCTCTCTGTGTGTCTCTGTGTGTCTCTGTGTCTCTCTGTGTATCTCTGTGTGTCTATGTGTCTCTGTGTGTCTCTGTGTGTCTATGTGTCTCTGTGTGTCTCTGTGTGTCTCTGTCTGTTCTTTGCTCTTAGCCTCTCTCTTCTATCTCTATCTCGCTATCTCTGTGTTTCCTACTTCAGTGTTTTCTCAGCCGAGGTGGAAGGGGTGAAAACAGCAAAGTATGGCATCTAATTGCATTCTTGTTGGCTTTCGAAATGAAATGAGGCATAAACCTCTCAATCTGCCGGAATCACTTTATGCTATTATACACGCATGTGTAGAATTGTCTGTTCCCAACCAGAATATCCAACACTGTTTCCAGTACATTAGGTACAGTCTAAGTTCACAGTTAAATTCTTACTTCTAGACTGATAGATTCCTTAGGACACAAATTCCAGGGAATATGGCCTATATACTGACAAAGAGATATGTTAATACGTACTTTCTTACTTTCGAAGACAAAGACGTATAGCCCATATAATATATAATTAAAAAATATATATTATATGGAAGTCTATTCACACGGGCATCCATCACTGAACAAAAACTTGTCCGAAGACACCATCTATGGCGAACAGACAGACACACGTCGTTTCGTTTTTCTTCGTTATTAAAACGCGTGATTTAAAAAATGCCTTGATTTCACAGTCTTGACTATCCAGTTGCCAGACGGTTCCAGGCCTCGAAGATTTTCGTAAATATTTCGCGTACAGTTAGATATGAAAATTAAGAGAATCAATAACAAAATAGATTTTTCTTCAACTGCAATTTAGTTCTGCATTCTCTTCTTCAATTTTGATTACTTACTGTCCACCTGTACATCTATAGCGAAAGCGCCGAGATTTGTATATATGGGCCATTGTGCAGGCATCAAAGCTTATTAGGCTAATATTCAATATTTTGGTACTCATACGTCTATGAATAGAAGCAAAGGAAATATGTTGAAAAGAAATGACGCCGAAAAGTCATATTCATTCAACAGAAGACTGCAACTTATTATATTTAGAAGAACACTATACGAGTAGACAATTAAGACTTAATTGGATATTTATATTAAGACTTATTTGGATATTTGTTTCTTACTCTTCAGAGTATAATATGAAATGCAAATTGATTGGATATTTGTTTCTTGCTCTTTAACATATACATGAAATAGAATTAAGAATTGATTTGATATTTGTTTCTCCGTGTCCACAATAAACTTGAAATTGATAGGAAAACCCAAATGTTTTGGAAAAATTGACAGGAAAATAATTGTTGAACATGCAATGCAGAATAGGCCTAGATCTGCTCTATTTCACTTGTATACACTAAGCACTTGCTCTTCTTAACAAGCAGGTTTCTTTTAAGGTCAGCTTTACTGGCCCATGTTTCGACTTCTGGCTCTGCCCAGGCATAGTCCACAGGGGGGAATTCCGTGTTCCAGTTATAAGTCAGCCTGGTCGGCGATCGCTGCGCTCTGCTAGCTTTGGAGATTTGCAGGTTCTCGTTACTATCGTGTATCGGGCCATCCTCTTGGAACAGTCTTCGTTTGCGTTTACGTATACGCTACAACTGCACTGGACCCTGTTCTGCAAAATCCTCAATCTGTCTTAAAACGCATCGTGTTGGATCAGATAGATGGCCATTTATTTTTGAGGGGCTTGAAAGCGCTATATTAAGTATCTTGAAACATGCGTATACATTGCCATTAAAGAAGGACGGATGTTTCAGGAGTCAAAGATTTGCGTTTACAAAGCAGAATTCACAGCAGAACCCGGATTCTAATCCGACAGAAACCAGGCTTTGGACTTGCCTGCTATCCGTAGACTATAGACCTACAAACATGGGCGGAGACCTGGGCGGAGACTTGGGGGGGGGACGGAAAGACGCGAGATTTTTTGACGGACGAATGGCTGAGTGTCGCCGAAAAATTTCCATCTTTTGCTGGTAAAAAATTTCTGGTCGCCGCCCAAATCTCGGAAAAAATTTCAATTTTCGCCGCCAAAAAAGTTGATGACTTTTTTTAGTCATCCGGCCAAATCGTGACGAAATATTTTTATTTTCGCCTGCAAAAAAGTTTATGACTTTTTTTAGTCTTGACGCTTAATGATTGGGGGGAAACAAATGCATGGACCGTCCCCCCCCCAACACCTACATTGGGGGGTCCGTCCCCCCTGCCACCCCCTAGGTCTCCGCCCATGCCTACAAAACTGCATTATTAATAAGAGCCACAGCGCATGCCAGTCAGTACAATAGCTACGAAAGATACCATACCATGAAATGTGCAATAGCTAAAGAAGATTATCTGCCACAGAGTGTACAATAGCCACGAAGGATTCTATGACCTCCAAAAATATACAATACCCTCCTGCATGGCCTAATCCAAAGTTGCTTCCGCGAGTTATCAAACCTCTAATTTTCCAATCTAATCTTGCGCAATATTTAAGTAGCGCTGCTTTCATGAACTCCGCCACTGGTTGTTCTCTGCCAGTACTAGTCCCAAGCCTGGATAAAGGAGGAGGGCGACACTAATCATCTTTGATAATTTATGGCAGTGTCGTAAACATGTAACAAGCTGTTTTCACGGTGCGCCAGCTGACAGCTGTGCATGGACCTTTAGCAAGTCGTTCACTCACAATTGTTCTGCGCCATTGGCATTCAATCGCACGGTCGAGTGCACGCACTTCTGAGCTTTGAATTGATGTAGTAGGTCTATATAAAAAATACAGGACTGTTGCAATGCAATGCCGTAAACCAATTTATGGTAGCTACAAGATAACTCTGGAACAAAACTCATAATCCACTGGAGAATAGACAAACCGTCAATAAATCCACCAGTGTGCAATTGACATTTGACAAAGCGCCATTCACAGCCAATCTGACGACGTCATGATTGCCGATCGGGATCTCTTTATATGGCAAAGGGAAACGATCTGATCAACAGCGTTTTATTGCTGGATAAACTACGCCAGATATTATCTTGGTTAGGTCGCTGGGTTTGTGACTGTTTGTCATTGATACACTGACGGCCTTACGGGATTACTTCGCTTGTGGCTGTTACATGATCTCTCATTCGGTTCCCTGAAGATGTTAGGGCATACCCAGTGCATGGGTTGCTTTAGGAAATCGCCTCTACATGTAGGTTAAGTCGCGGTCGCTGAGGCCAGTCCAGAGTTATTTTCCGTCTCAATCAATCAAGCTCTCAACGGCCAGTCAGTCAAATAGTTAATCATTCAATCAATCAATCAGTCAATCCATTAGTCAATCAGTCAATCAATCCATCAATCAATTAGTCATTCAGTCAGTCTTCAATCAATTAGTCAGTCAGTTGCTCAATCACTCAATCAGGCAATCAATCAATTAGTCAATCAGCCAATTGATCAATTAGTAAGCTAGTCATTCAGTCAATCAGCCAATCAATCAGTCAGACAGTCAGTAACTCAATCAATCACCCAATCAATCGTTCAAAACGTCAATCAATAAAAATCAATCAGTTGGTCAGTGAGTCGGTTGGCCAGTCTCAATAAATCACTCAGTTAAAGCGTCAATCAATCAATCGATCAATCAATCAATCAATCAATAAGTGTGACACAGACACTCGGCCAATCAGTCACACTCAGAGTCACACAGTCGTGGAGTCAATCAATCAAAGTAAAGATGGCAAAGGAGGTGAGGCGAGATATAATTGAGCGTCGAAAATCATCGATATCCATTAAACGCTGAAAACATCCAACATCTCCAGATCGAAGAAGTTTGTCACTGGATGGATGGAAGGATGGAAGGATGGATGGATGGCAGACAGGTAGATGGAAGAGCTATGTCTTAGGTACACGGACGAGAGAGAGCGATTGGCGGATCACGGTAAAAACAGGAAACGAACAAATGGATTGGAGCTTATACAGAAGCAGAAGAAGGAACACACGCACACTGCCATATATGCAGACATTCTAAGATGCAATCAACACACACACAAATATATATATATATATATAGGTCTATATATATATGTGTGTGCACATATAAGTGCTTGCATATAAAACAATGTGTGTGTATATACATGCATACTTTCACTGTCTTCGCGCATTAAAATACTCGCAGTTATACATGCATCATTGGACATGCGCACAGATATCCGTACAGACATACATACATTCAAGTTAATGTATTTAATCAGTACATCGAGCGACTCTGAGTAGGCTTCTTGAAGGGGCGCTATAATTTAGTCTAAGTTTTCGGAAGAAATGAAGGAATCGATCAGACAGTCAATCAGTCAATCAATCAATCAATCGATTAGTCAATCATCAAT